>JAPQWV010003354.1:0-42555 GCA_027422505.1 Craterostigma plantagineum
ACATCTGGCTTCACGAAAGGGAAAATTGATACCACACTGTTCGTCGAGAAAGATGATTCTGATATCATGCTTGTACAAATCTACGTGGATGACATCATTTTTGGTTCGACAAACCCAGAACTCTGTGTCGAATTTAGCCTCTGATGAAGTCACAGTTTGAAATGAGTATGATGGAGAAATGTCCTTCCTTGGATTGCAAATCAAGCAACTTCAGATGGTATCTTTATCAATCAGTCCAAGAACATTCACGACATTCTTAGAAATATGGGATAGACAAGAGCAAAACTTCAAGTACTCCAATGTCGACTTCGTGCACACTCCGACGCAGATCACTTGGGCGAACCGGTATATGCTACCCATTACAGAGGAGTTATAGGCTCTTTGCTCTATCTCACTGCCAGTCGACCAGATATTCTATTTTCCACATGCCTATGCGATCAATTCCAAGTCCAAAGGAGTCGCTCTTCATGCCGTCACGAGGATCATGAAGTATCTAAAAGGCACTCCAGACGTTGGACTTTGGTATCCTAAGAACTCAGGTATGAAACTAATGGATATTCTGATGCAGATTCGCAGGCTGCAGATTGGACAGGAAAATCACATCGGGCAACATCCAATTCCTTGTAGACAAACTCGTATGTTGGGCTTCTAAGAAACAAAATTGTGTGTCAACTTCCACGGCAGGAGCTGAATATGTTACTGCTGGAAGTTGTTGCTCACAAATTTTGTGGATCAGAACTCAACTACGAGATTACGGATTGATTTCAGTAAAATTCCTATTATTGTGATTCCAAAAGTGCCATAGCAATAACGTGCATCCTGTTCACCATTCACGCACTAAGCACATAGACCTAAGATATTAATTTCATAAAAGACCAAGTAGAAAGAGGCATAATTGAAATGTATTTCGTCAATAAAGAGATTCAACTAGCGGACTTGTTTACAAAATCATTGGATGAGAAACGATTTCAATTCTTTGTTGCAAGTTTTGGGAATGTTGAATCTCAATATTTAATTTCTAATATGCCTCCATACGGTTAATTACTTGTTTATCTGCTCTGCATTTTAGAATTTTTCATTTTTGTGCGTTCCTGTTAGTTACTTTATTTTTCTGTTTTTTTTTCTATTTTAGGTTCTTTTACAAATAATTTTAGTTCGTTCTTTTTCACTAAATAAGTCGTTGTAGAGCCAATGCTGATGGCACTACATCGAGGGGGAGAAAATGCTATATCATGCATTTTGGGGGAGTAACTGAACAAATTTTTTCAGATTCTCGATAGGCATTTTATTTAGGGGGAGTTCTAATCCAAAAATTAAGGGGAGTAGGTGGTTTTCACAAATTAATCCTTCAACAACTCATAAATTTTCAGAAAGTGAAGAACACTCTCAAACATCCCAATGGGAAAAATGCACTCAACATAAAACCGCTCAACATAAAACAAAAAACTCTCAAAAACTAGTACGTCCTGTGAGGACACAATACAGAACACCTAGAAAAGCGACGAATAAGCACAACAGAAGGAAAGCTCAAACGCAAGCATATCCAAATTGCGTTCAAAATTACGTCTGAACTCTGTATGTTCTTCAGTCTCATTCTCTTGGTCTTGCTGCAACCAGTCCATTTGTCTGTACGAGAGTGCTGAAAATGTAGAATATAAATGAGTTGGTGGTTATCCTATTGAAGGTATGATTCGAGGTTTGTCTATTTATAGGCATAATTGACGAATATCATTATTATTGCTTCAACCCACTTAATCATGATACAGATGAAATTTTTACTTGATAGCTCATCGCCGCTAAAGAAAGCGATGCTTTTTTGTGATTTTCGATTTTTGCTTCAAACAAATCGACTTTGAAAAAATCGTAGATTTGATTTTGTATGGTCCGCTAAAGTCGAATTGGTGGTATAGGGCTAAGCATTTAATTCTATATGCTTAAGATCGGTAGAAATTTCGTGTTTATCAGGTTAAGGGAGATTAGTGAACTTAATTTATCAAATCCACAATTAATTTGCGAATCCATCATTTCAACTTTTTCACATTTTTATTAATTATTTATTTTCACGAATTTACATCACGAACTCTACTTCTTAGCCAAGTTCGCAAAATCATTAACTTTTCAATTCACTTTGGGGCCTAAAACTTACTTCGCGAAGTCACTCGTAGTTCAGTTCGCGAATCCTCTCAAATATCTTCAAGAACCAATTCGCAAACTAACAGCTTCCAATTTGCGAACTATCCGATTCACGAACTACACTGGCTTCGCGAATCCTCAGTGGGCCATCATCTCAAAATTTTGCGGCCCAATTTCGACCTCAGCTTCAAACTTTCGGCTCGCGAAGTTTCTCTTCCTAAAAACCTAATTCGCGAACCGAATTTGTAAAACAAATTCCCAAATCTTCACTTTCTCCTTCGCGAATCCCCTTCACTAAGCTACTCAGATCTCACTATCTTGCCTGTTTTCTGTGGTTTTTTCGCTCAAAATCGTTCTTCTCACATACACACGAACCTCCCTGTGGTACAGAACAATTTGTTTTACTCGTTAACATTTTAATTTACGGTTTACTGCAGTTGATTCCTGCGGAAATTAGTCTGTTGAATGATGAATAAAAAAAATGGATATTCATTTAACTTTCTCGCTAGAAAGAAAATAAATAGGTGAATTTTTTTCTTAACGAATCACACGTAGAGATATTGATAATACACATAGAGTTAATGGTATTTCATAACTAATTGATTGAGCTGCAGCCCTCTTTTCAAATCTGAATTTAAAAAATCGATGTTTTTCGTTTTTCTGTTTTAAGGGGAATTAGGGTTCGTGATTTTTTTCAAAGAAAGTACATTTTGATTCTTCAAACGGAACTTCACGGGTCCAAAAATGTTTTCGCAAATCCTTCTACTTTTGACATCGTCAAATTTGCAAATCATGTTTGCGAACTCTGGTTTGTTCAAGTCTCTTTTACTTCACGATTTTAACCCCCAGCTTTGCGAATTCGACTTCGCGACCCCGTGGATCCGTGATTCGAACTTCGCAAACTTATGTTTGACTTAAGTCAACCCGCGAACCTTTTGTTTCACAGTTCGCGAACCTTAGAGCACGCAACTTGACAATTTTCACGAAGTCCTTCTTACACCAACCCGCAACCTTCGAGCTCGCGTAAAATACGCAAAGTCCCTTTAAAACCAACCCGCGAATCTCCGAATTCGCAATATGAAATTCATGAAGTTCTTTAAAAATCGACCCGCAAACCTTTCAGTTCGCAATATGAAATTCGCGAAGTCCTTTTTTACCAACCCGCGAACCACACTTAGAAAATCTCGGCCAAACTTCTTTTAAATCTAAATGGGCCAAACAGTGTTGGACCGAATTAGTATTAAGGAAAAACGATTTTTTACTCTAGCCCACACCATTTTCACAACACAATATCTTTCATTATTATAATGTTACATTTCTAATCCTTTTCTCTCTCGTGTTGCAGCTTCGGCAGGAATTCCTGGTGTCTAACATTCAAAAAAAAAGAAAAGAAAACAAAAAAAATAAAGGAAAGAAAATGACGACACCAGCTGACCTCGTATATTCGGCCTCAAAATGGATAGCTAGTAAAGACAACAATTTCCAACTGACCTGAACAACTTCAAATGTCAGGACGAGATTCTTAGATCCATTTTGAGGAGTCATCACCTCGGGTATGCCTTCTCGGCATTGATAAACATATTTTATATGTTTATATTTATGATAAATAAGTCATTTGCGGGCTAAATTAAGTCGTCTTGATACGTTATTAAAAGCTTTAATTTATTTATTGGGATTTTGGAGAAAAATACCTAGTCCAACATTTAATTTATGAATCAGTCCCTCCCAGATTTGCTTTGTGAATAGCTACTGCCATTGGGCAAAAAATTAAGTTCACTCCCTCATATGCTAAGTTATTATATACGCCTTCTCTTTCCTAAATAAAATAACAAAAAGAAAGACAAATTGGGTATGACGTAACAGTAGCAGCTACGAAAATCCTTAGCTAGAGGAACGGTGGAGGTCTGAGTGAATTTCCGGCGGACGGCATTTCCCAGAACAAAAGAGATGTTTGGAGACGAAATGATTTGAGGGAGGAGAGCGAGAGAGACTGATAGAGAGGGATCTAAGCCAAGAAGAAATGGACAAAGGCGGGGGTATGGGCGAAAACCTGGTGAAGAAAATCATCCTCTCGTACACGTATGTGTGTGTACATGTGGATCTTCCTCTCCTTCACAGTCATCGTACAACGAGTTCATATCAAAGAGGTAGAATTGACTATCACATCTCACTTGATTCATATCACATGTCTGTTTGCTCATCGCTTGTTTAGTTGCTCGTTCTTCTCTTCTAGGTCGTGGATCCGGTGACCAATATCTACTCAAATCGGTGGTTCTGATCGATCTATTTGTATTCCCTATCATTATGGTTGTCAAATTCTGCCTTCATATATCTCTCTATGTCCTTTATCAGAATGTCAAGGTCTTTATGCCAGTGAATGTGTACTCCATCAAAATGATGTTCAAGGAGACTTTCTGCTCAGAGCAACGTCGATAAGGTCAATCTCCATCGAGATGGGAATCGCAGCTTACGGTGAGGTGAAATTCGTTACAAGGGGTGTGATTCTCGAATTGGTGTTGTTGCCTTCGAGGCCTCAAGGCTTGTTATGATTCAGGTGTTTCTTTATTCTCGGGGTGATAGGGGTGACATATCCAGCATTCCTCCCGACCTGACAACCTACAAAGAACAGAGTAGGAGATTGTGTTTTGAAGGTGGTAAGGACCAGGTATGAGGTCCGACAGAACGGTATACGAAGGTGATACTGGAGGAGCTAGGGAGATGTCCCAAGAAGCTACAGAGCTATCCAGAGGGACCAAAGAAGTAATCGAGAGAGCTAAGGAAGTGTCCACTAAACCTGAAGAGGGAGATATCCCAGGAAGCTACAGAACTATATTGAAGGGCCAGAAGAAGAGCTCGGAAGAACTGAGAGAACATCCAGGAGACCTGACGAGGGAAGCAGTTTCAGAGCCTAGGCGCGATAAGTATAAATAGGGCTCCTATCCATTCTACAACAGATTCCACACGCCCCACACACACTAACACACCAAGAACACACATAGATTCTCTCCCTCTCTTTATCTTCTTCATACTGTTCATACCGAGAATCACTTGTAAAGAGAGAGAAAGTGAGCTTTAGTGTGTAATCTTCCTCCGTTATTAGTGAATATTCTCCGGCGGCCCGTGGACGTAGGATTCACCCGAATCCGAACCACGTAAATAGTTGTCTCTTTCTTTTTTCCGTTTCGTTCTTCGTACATTCAACCGCGATTCCATCCGAACCGGCCCTCACCTTGATTCCCGGACCATAAATCTTGTTGATCAGGGTCGTAACCCTCATCAAATGGCGCCGTCTGTGGGAATCAAGGGTTGGAACGTGAGATATGGAGTCGTGGCTTGGATTCAACGCTGTTTTTGGATGTTTTCTGGGCTGCCGTTCTTCACTTTCTTCTATGGCATTTCATCGAACACCTGTGGGGCGAGAGTTTGAGCCTAGCCATCGGCCACCTTGGCCTTGCAGTCAGTGACCACTCCACCACTCATACCGTCCAGCATCGTCGAAACGCCACCGTACAGCCCTCGCCGCATCAACTATTCTATCTGTTCTCCTTCGCGCCACCATTGAACCACCGCTGACTAAGGAAGCTTCATCATTACCATGACCGTCGATGACCTTGGCCCACCATTGCCGGCGACTTCCGCCGATTCAGCTGACGTCTGCGTCACGCCGTCCCTCAGCCAAGCGACAGCGAACGACGGTTGTCACCGAATAAAGCCCCAGTGCTAAACAGAAGCCCCAACAATGTTGGATCCAAAAACCAGAAAAATCAGCACCAACTTCGCGAAATCGAGGGCGCCCAGGGCCTGAATCAATTGCCTGCGTACCTAAGGAACAACCGCCCAGTCGCCGCACACATCCCAGACGAATTCCGCCGCCGCGCCATCGTAGCCTCGAGCATAAGTCGCAAACCGTTCGACGATCAAGCTCCGCTTTCGGGCCTTTTGGGCCGAACCGCCGGGCCCATGGCTGTCACGGTTGGAGGACGACCACCGTGGCCACCACCGCGCCGGTTGCCGGCGCCGTCCTCGCCGGAAGTCACGCCCCGGGTCCGGTTGTAAGTTTTCTAACTTTTTGGGGTGCTAAGTGGAATTATAGAAATAATGGGGTCAATTCTGTTATTTGCCTTGGGACCAAATGCTGTGAAGTTTTAAGTCTGAGGGGCAAAATAGAATTTTTTATAAAATTCGGGGCACTATGGGTTATTGTACCTAGGGTTTTCTAACGGGCTTGGGCCTATTAAGTATGTAGGAATTATATGTGGGTTGCTGGAATTACTGCATCGGGCCGCTGGCCCAGTAGGTCTCCATCAGGACTCGCAAAAGTACAGCCTAGGACAGACAGTTATAGGCGTACTGTTGTCAGACTGGCATACCCTATGTCCGACCATAATGTTCCCCAACCAATACCCTCTGTGTGTTCCCTGGTCGGCTATAAAACATCCCGTACTTTCAACACCATGTGTCAGGATTAGCCGGGATTATGTACCTCCTCCGTACACTACCTTTGACCTCCAGGTTTCCCACTTTAGCTACGGACCTCCGGCTTTCCTAGTCACATTTCCTACCTAGCTATTGACCTCCAGCTTTCCTACTTAGCTACTGATCCACAGCTTTCCTACTTAGCTACTGATCCACAGCTTTCCTGCTTAGCTACTGATCTCCACCTTTCCTATTTAGCTATTGACCCCTAGCTCTCTTACTTAACTACCCATATCTCGAAATCCGACCTTTCTAGATCACCGGATTAAGAGGGTTGGGCTATGTGCTAAAATTTATTTGTACATGCTTACTTCTAACCTGGCATGACGCACTGTTTCACTAGGCATTTACTAAATATTATTTCATTATTATTTTTATTATCTCACGACACTCACTGCGTCTCGTGCGTTGGAGTTGCTTGTGGATGTGGCTTGTAGATTTGGCAGGTATGGTGGTCCAGCTCTCTGCTGACAACAGTAGCCTGTAAACCTTGGCTTAGACCCAAACTTGTAGAGAAGACCGTAAGCCCTGGGTAAGACCCAGGCTGGTAGAGGAGACCATAAGCCTTGGCTGGAAGTGAAACCCTGTAAGCCCCAGCTTAAACCCAGGCTGGGAGTGAAGCCTATAAGCCCTGGCTTAGATCCAGGCCAGGGCCGAAGCCTCTAAGCTCCGACGTAGCTCCAGATGAGGACGGAGGCCATGAGTCCTAGCTCTGATACTAGGTGAAAGAGAGCCTATAAGCCCCGAATTCAATCCTGGATGGAAACGAAACCCTGTAAGCCCTGGCTTAAACCCAGGCTGGGAGTGAAACCTATAAGCCCTGGCTTTGATCCAGGCCAGGCACGAAGTCCCTGAGCCCCGACCTAGCTCAAGATGGAAAAGAATCCTCTAAGCCCTGGCTTTGATCCAGGCTGGAAAAAAGGCCGCCCAGGTTTCGGATTACTCCGGACTAGGACACCTGTTGGCGAGCGGAACAAAAAATGCCCAGGTTTCGGATTACTCCGACTAGGACACCTGT
Organism: Craterostigma plantagineum; assembly: GCA_027422505.1. Taxonomy (NCBI): domain Eukaryota; kingdom Viridiplantae; phylum Streptophyta; class Magnoliopsida; order Lamiales; family Linderniaceae; genus Craterostigma; species Craterostigma plantagineum. The sequence continues at coordinate 7,628 of JAPQWV010003354.1, forward strand.
TGGCGCGCAGAACAAAAATGTCGAGGTTTCGGATTACTTCGGACTAGGACACCTGTTGGCACTCATCGCGAAAAGGCCGCCCAGGTTTCAGATTACTCCAGACTAGGACACCTGTTGGCGCGCGGAATAAAAAATGCCCAGGTTTTGGATTACTCCGGACTAGGACACCTGTTGGCACTCATCTCGAACAGGCCGCCCAGGTTTCGGATTACTCCGGACTAGGACACCTGTTGGCGCGCGGAACAAAAAATGCCAGGTTTCGGATTACTCCGGACTAGGACACCTGTTGGCACTCATCGCAAAAAGGCCGCCCAGATTTCGAATTACTCCGGACTAGGACACCTGTTGGCGCGCGGAAAAAAAATGCCCAAGTTTCGGATTACTACGGACTAGGACACCTGTTGGCACTCGAAATGACTGATACGCCCAGGTTTCGGATTACTCCGGACTAGGATACCTGTTGGCACCCGGGACAGAAAGCACGCCCCAGCCCTGAATCACCCGGGACAGAAAGCGCGCCCCGCGCAGATTGCACTTGTATAAATGTGCCTAGGCTCCCGGTTACCCTGGGTGAACTCCTGGCGGACCCGAACGGAGACGAGCTCCAGCTCTGAACCATTCCAGATACGAAAGGAACCTCCTAAGCTTCGATTCAACTCCAAAATGAAGGACGGAACTGTCAATACTGGCTCTACATAGGGGGAAAGGTTCGTCGATATTAGATGGGCCTGACGAAAAATGAGATCAGGAGATGTCGGATCTAGTATACCAAGGAGCTCTCAGGTACACGTTTCCGTTCTCTAACAACCTCTGAGATACAAAATCTCTAAATGCAGATTGGGTAAGGTGTTGGAAAGAGAACACGCAAGGGGCGAACGCCTCGCACAAACAACGTATATTGCTGTTTTTAAAGAGGCCTAATGCAGACCACTAATTTTTAGCAATGTCAAAGGCGAGGTTGGTTAGTCAGGAAGAACGCTCCTAATATACTTCGAATGTGCTAATAGACATTAGCACAATTCGAAGTAGGGGGAGTGAAGAGTGATAGTAGTACAGGTCCGAGCATTAGCAGTAAAGCGGACCCAAGATACTTAAGAAGAAAATTCCTCCGAAATAAGCAAAAGGCACGAGCAAAATGCAAAGAAAACAGGCCACGAAACCTCCAAGCTCTGACTCAGCTCCAAGGGTGGAAACAAAGCCCGCAAGCCTAGCATATGTCCAGGTGGGGACCTCCCAGTCAGTCTTTGCCTCCTTCGGACCTTGTGATGACGCCCATCTAACCCACCGAAACAAAAGTGACGGGTGTCGAATCCGACTTAGGCGGATATCGTCAAAGTACATGTTTAAATCCCCCATTAACTTTTCAGATAAATGTCCGGATATGATGCAACAGGAGGTTAGGAGGAAAGTGTGTGGAGGAAAGGTTGCCCGTAAATAAGCATCTAGAACATGCCGCGGAACCTTACACATCAAGGCAACACATAGTCCAAGGGGGAAGCACAGAGAAGATCTGAAATGAAAAAACAGTTAACAGTTCAAGGAGGTGGAGCGTGGGGACCATCCACCGAGGTTGAAACCTCAGAAGCGGCAGGCAGCTCTTGTTATTCCAATCCGAAAAGCTGCTCCATAAGAATCTCGAGGCGGATCTCCAGCAAAGTAGGAGAGCAGCAGGGCACTTCGGTGAGCCAAAAGTTTGGGATTAGGAGCCGCCTCAGGATCCACTCTATGGCCAGAGGAACACTCGTAGCCACGATAGTCCCTTCAAAAATATAAGTGGGCTCCCGCCTGTAGCGAAACCTCCCAGGGCACTTTGAGGTCGATGAGTTGTTGTTGCCCCTCTACGAGTTGGTTCAAAATAGCTGCGAGTTCATTCCCCTGGGCAGCAGGAACTACTGCATCCTGCTCTAATTGACGCAACTTTATGGGGCTAGGCCCTCAAGATAGGTTGCTAGAAGGCAGCGCAGAACTCCCAGCCCCAGATGGGGAGCGTAGTCAATAACTTATCGATCCGGTACCAACTCATGGAAACGAAACCTAAGAGCCAAGTCTAGCCCCGATGGACATCTCTAGGTACACGTTTTAAATATGCCAATGACCTTTCAGATGAATGTTTGGAAGTGATTGCATCAGGACGTCGGAAGGAAAGTGCGTGAGGAAGGGATGTCGCCCAGGCTGGGAACAAATATCGTAAGCCCTGGCTTAGCAGGCGAAAACCTTTCGGCTTTACTATGGGTCTACGGATCTGCCGATAACAAGCCCCATGGCTATAAAACAGGGAGGCATTAAGCCCTAACCTGTCCAGACGACCAATGATAGGTCGCCAGAAACCGGCGCAGAATTCCCAGCTCCACGCTGGCACTAAGAAGACCCACCTTAACTGTTGGGATATTCTATCTAAGTCTAGCTCCGCGCTGGCACTAGAAGACCAACCCTAACTATTGGGATATCTATCTAAGTCCAGCTCTGTGCTGGCATAGAAGACCCAACCTAACTGTTGGGATATCTATCTAAGTCCAGCTCTATGCTGGCATAGAAGACCCCACCGAACTGTTGGGGTATCTATCTAAGTCCAGCTCCGTGCTGGCATGTGAAGACCCAATCTAACTGTTGGGATATCTAAGTCCAGCGCCGGGCTGGCACGTAATACCCAACCTACGTTTGGCATATGTATGTCTAGCTCCACGCCAGCACTGGCAACCCAATATATCTGGATTGGGACGTCTTAGTCCAGCTCCGCGCTGACACCCGAAGACCCAACCTATCTGTTGGGATACCTAAGTCCAGCTCTATGCTGGCATAGGAACACCCAACCTAAACGTTGGGATATCTAAGTCCAGCTCCGTGCTGGCACACACCCAACCTGATTGTTGGGATGCCTAAGTCCAGCTTTGCCCTGGCACCAGGAAACCCAACCTACCTGTTGGGAAATCTAATTCCAGCTCCGCGCTGGCACCATAATGCCTAACCTACGTGTTCAAAATATCTTAGTCTAGCTCCGTGCTAGCATAGGAAACCCAATCCATCTAGATTGGGACATCTAGGTCCAGCTCCGCGCTGGCACGGGAAGCCCAAACTATCTGTTTGGGTTATCTATGTCCGGCTTCGTGCTGGCACAAGACCCCCAACATATCTAGATTAGGATATCAAAGCCCAGCTCCGGGCGGGCACTCGAGACCCGACCCACTTCGTCGGGATACCTAAGCCCAGCTCCAACCTGGCAGACTCGACCCAGCTTTCCTGAAGCATCGGCATGACCAACTCGTTTAAGTTTGGCCGCAGGCGGGCGCAAGAAAGCTTCAACGCTAGCCCTAATAAGGAGGGCCACGGAGAGCTGGAACTTGAGACATGATTCCCCGCAAACGAAGGTGGATAACTACACCACATTGGCTATATTAAGGATGAATCTAGATCCAGTAGTGAAGTCTCCGTGTCTTTTCTCGGACTCTTATCTCGAACGCACCAGCGTGGCCTTCTGATCTTTTGCCAACAGATTTACAACCTTGCACTCGATGAGCTGTTCCTGTTTTTCCGCAAGCTTGCAACCTCAACATCCAACTGCCTGATCGTGGTGTCCCTACGCTTGAGCAGCTCGGACAGCTCCCTTGAGATGAGCCACGCCAGGAAGTTGGGCAGTAAAGCGGACACCCAACTTATCAAGGGAGACCGATAAAGTCCACAGCATGGTGACCCACACCCCACACTATACGAAGACGTGGCTCTGGAGCATGAGTCATACATCAGCTCTCCGTCGACAAAGAGACCTGATTTATGCAACCAGGAGACCATCTTCGAGTTGGTAAATGGTGATCTGGTCCATTTTGTTAAGATTCACAGGCCAGTCCTTTGGTAGAAGACCTAACCTACACAATCAGAGGTCCAACTTCGAACTGAACGAAGACCTGATCTACCTTCTCCAGATTTTCAGGTCACTTCTCCGGATTCCAGCCGGCTCCATGCTGGCATGTGAAAATCCCCGTCATCTATTAAAGGCTCCCAAGTCTGCCTCCAGGCTCGCAAGAAGAGATCTGATACTCTGTCACAGGGTATTCAACAAGGCATGGGCTGGCGAGTATCCAGGTCACCTCGTCAAGACTGCTGAGATATTTCCGTGCAGACACGTAAAGTCCTAAGCTCTATGGGACTTCTTATGCAACCGGGAAAATGACGGAAGAAATTTAAGGACACAAAAGGAGGAATGCTCTATTAGTAATACTCCGAGCTGCAATACTTAGCATATTGCAACTTAGAGTATGGGACTGGATGATAGGGGTGACATATCCAGCATTCCTCCCGACCTGACAACCTACAAAGAACAGAGTAGGAGATTGGGTTTGAAGGTGGTAAGGACCAGGTACGAGGTCCGACCAGAACGGTATACGAAGGCGATATTGGGAGGAGCTAGGGAGATGTCCCAAGAAGCTACGGAGCTATCCAGAGGGACCAAGGAGTAATCGATAGAGCTAAGGAAGTCTCCAGTAGACCTGAAGAGGGAGATATCCCAGGAAGCTACCGAACTATATGGACGGGCCAGAAGAAGAGCTCGGAAGAACTGAGGGAACATCCAGGAGACCTGACGAGGGAAGAACTACCAGACCCTTGGCGCGCCCTAAGTATAAATAGGGCTCCTTATCCATTCTACAACAGATTCCACACGCCCCACACACACTAAAGAACACACATAGAACTCTCTCTCCCTCTCTTTATCTTCTGCATACTGTTCATAGCCGAGAATCACTTGTAAAGAAGAGAGAAAGTGAGCTTGAGTGTGTAATCTTCCTCCGTTATTAGTGAATATTCTCCGGCGGCCCGTGGACGTAGGATTCACCCGAATCCGAACCACGTAAATAGTTGTCTCTTTCCTTTCCGTTTCGTTCTTCGTACATTCAACCGCGATTCCATCCGAAACCGGCCCTCACCTTGATTCCCGGATCATAAATCTTGTTGATCGGGGTCGTAACCCGCATCACGGGGTATCCTGCTGACTCCCATTACTTCTCTATTATATTACTTTTGTTTCTTGTTTGTGCCATGAGTTCTCGTCGAATTCGCTGTTCTTAGGAGAACTTGAGGTTTCATTTAATTATGTGGTTTTCAGGACTATTCGTTATGTGTGTTCACCTTGAACCTTGTCAGGTTCTTGATTTTTGCCTAATTATTTGACCATGAAGTTGCTTGGCCAAAGAGGCCCTAAAGAAAGTATAATAGACAGAAGAGGAAGCTGGGAGGTTGTTGGACGAGAGTTGACAAGGAGAGAGTAATGTTGACAAGAAGCTAGAATCTCGAGATTGATATGTAGTCATCGTTGTTCAATTTGTTCCGATGTATTTGCACTTGATTGAGGATCCCTCTGATTCTTACTTTTTGCTACTCATTAGTTCCATTCTTAATATTTTATCTTATTATATTTTCACAAAGCTTCCTACTGTGATTTTTTGGTTCGTTGTACTCAATTGCCACACAAGTTCATTGGGAACGAAAAGCGTGTGAAACGATGCAAATTTGAGTTTGCTCTCAATTTCAAAGTACTTGAATATGGGGCTAGACATTTATAACGAAATGAATATGCTTACCTTCATACAATGTCAAGTACTTAGATTTCCACAATAAAATACCTAAATTCTAGACTAAAATATAATCTCAGGCTAAAAAATACTGATATTTATGAGAAAATACATGTGAATTGGGTCGAGTCTTACAAGACTAAAATGAGGTTTTAAAACATCAAACATCACACATATTTTTGTTTTGGTATAATGTCCCTTATATATATGAAAGTGGAGAAGTTTTACAAAATGAGCAGGAGATGAACTCCGCAACCAACCAGTAACAAGCTACTGGCACAATCACAGGATCTCACTACATGAATCAATCTAACGCCTACCAAGCACATGCCATATTCTGCGAATGGCCGTCCGATGTAGTCGTACTCCGTGGACGTACCACTAATACGCATGATAACCAAGGCAAGCACACACCCCACGAGCCTGTGAGGCGGCGTGATGATCCCCTCCTTTCAAACGCCTGTTCCTTGCCTGCCAGATGTGGTAAACCAGAGAGGCAGGAACATGTCGATAAGTTGCATGGAGAAGATGCTTCCGTCGCCACGGGCCACCGCCCATCATACTGTACTCCACTCCCGATAGGGCCAAATCCACTGAATCTGTCGCCGCAAGATCCGCATACATTGCCGTGAAAATGGACAATCGAAAAAGAGATGCTGGGAGTCTCATAGTGCAACTCATCACAGAGGCCACAAGCCGGACTTCCGCCCGATGAGCTATCCACGGCTTGTCCCTAGTCGAGAGTCGATCCTGCAATCCCAGGTATAAGATGAACTCATGCCTAGGGACTTTCAACGGCCCCCAAACAGGCTAGTCCAACAAACTGTAGGTCTCTTGTGCCGCATCGCGTCTCTAGCCAAACACGCCATCATAGATCCATCTGGCGATCCCTTCCACAACACTCCATCTCGATACCCTCGTATCACGGATGGAGGAGACGGCTGATCTCAAGATACTCAACCGCCCCTTCCCTGGCCTCTTCCACCCCTGCGTGTCAATGACCATACTCAGCCTTGCATCTGGAGGCAGCCCCTTCACAATAGGACCTCTAGGAATCTCTCTAGCAGCGGTGTAGGCAACAGCCAGGGATCCTTCCACAGCCATTCGCGGATCCATCCCCCACACGGAAAGTAATCATGGACCTGATCAAAGGTCGAACTGCAGCAGCTTCCTTTAGCTCCAAGCGTCATTCGGCGAGACCTGGAGGTCCGGTAAACATAGCACATCCATGCCACCTTGGCTGATGTCCTCCCCATAAGAATTTCCTAAAGCGCGTTTCAAGAGAACTGATAACGCCTTTAGGCAACAAGAACACTCCCGACAATAAGCATGAAGCGCTTGCAGTACCGACTTAACCAGCTGGAGTCGGCCTGCATATGATAATGAGCGATTTAGCCATGACCCCATCCGCTGATCCACTTTCTGTAAAAGTGGGGCACAATCGCCAATCGTCAAACGCGAAGTAATAAGAGGCACACCTAAGTAGCGAACCGCAGATTTCCCACTCGATAGCCCGTGACGGCCTAAATCTGCCCCGTCAAACCTTCAGCTCGCCGCGACATATACCGTCGCTCTTGTCAGGGTTAGGATGCAGCCTTGATAACCTCGCAAACTCACCCAACGCCTTCTTCAGCACACCAACTGAACAACGTCCGCATGGCTAAAGAGAAGGAGACCATCCGCAAACGCTAACGAGACTAATCCCAGTGACTCTCAATGCCAATGATATCTGAACTGCGATTCCTCAGAGACGCAAACCGTGATAAGCCATGTAGGACCTCCATAATCAACGTAAAAAAGACCGGGGAGATAGGAACTCCTGTCGAATACCCCTCTTTCCCTGAAAAAACCCCACACCTGGCCATTCAGTTTCAGCGAGAAGGCCGTAGTCCTCATGCACGCCCGAATCCAACCAATGTACGTTGTATGAAAGCCCATTGTGCTAGAACAGATAGCAGAAATTCCCACTCTACCTTGTCATATGCCTTGGCCAAGTCGATCTTGAAAATCGCCTGCGGTGGCCGGCCTTAGACTTATATCCGAGGCACAGCTCCTACGCCAGCAACACATTATCGCTGATACGTCGTCCAGAATAAACACCGTCTGAGAGCTATGCACAATGAAATAGGTGAGCCTTTAGACGATTGGCCAAGATCTTAGAAATCACCTTGTAAAGGACATTGCAACAGGAATGGGTCTGAAGTCCGTTGCACGCCGAGGTGTATCTCTCTTAGGGATCAAAGTAATGAGTGTGCTATTGAGTCCGACACACTATCCCCCACGCCGCTCGAAAGAAAGCAATCGTATACCCGTCAGGCCAGGTGCTTTCTCTCCCATAGTGAAAGCGCATCACGCTCCATCGCAGACACCGACCCTATCATGGATTGCGCATCCGCTGGGGAAAGCGTACGCGTCACAGCTCGTCTTACATCAGCAACTGCTATCGGTGTCGAGTGGACAGACTGGCCCAACAGATCCTGGTAAACCCAATCACTCAACCTCCACCTGCTGAGGTTCATCCAACAAGCCCCTGTCACATCTTCAAGGGACACAATGCGATTAGTAGCACGAAGCATGGCCACCCTTCGAAAAAATAAGATGAACACTGGTCGTCATCCTTCAGCCAAGCAAGCTTAGCCCGTTGTGACAATGCGGTGTGCTCCATCTCGACGCCTTGGCATAAAGCGTACGGACAAGCCGCTCAAGCTCGAAGAATAGGCCCTCCTGTAGAAGCATGCCGAGAACTCCTGTGCAAGATCAAGGAATCCCTTCGCCTCAATAACATTCGTAGCTAAATCCCCTTCGCTCTCCTCATCCGTTGAAATATCGATTCCAACATCTTCAAGCGTTGCGTAACAACAAACATTGGAACCCATAGATCGGTATGCTCCAAATGTGCTTAACCTGCTCCAAAAAGGCCTCGTCCTTCGTCAAGAAATTCTCAAATCTAAAGGTCCCTTATGCTGTCGCGGCGTAACAGCACCAAGAGAATAGGCGAGTGATCTGACGATTATGGAAGAGCACATCTACAGAACGAGTCAGGAAAGCGAGGCAAACTATGGGGATTTCCCATCATACGATCTAGCCATCTCCAAATCCCCTCCTCATTCCTCTGCTGGTTGTACCACTTGAACATTTGGCCCGTCGTAGGAATCGTCGTAAGATCCGCACCTACCAGGCAAGCTTGAAACTCCTCCATATCTTGCCTGGCTGGAGCTCCCCCCGTCCCTCAGCCGTGTGCAATATAGCATTGAAGTCCCCCAGGACCACCCATGCATCCGCCACACGCCTTTGGGACGTAGTAATCAATTCTTCCCACAAAGGAAGTCCTTCCTCCTGGACTTCCCATACAAAAGGAGACAAACATTGTCTCTTTAGTACCCATTGTGACCACACAACAGTGAACCGCCTGAGTCGAGAATTCAAGAATATCCACTGTCAAAATCGACGGGTCCCACCCACCCAAATCCGTGTAGCTGGACCCTCAGCGTAGTCGAAGAACTAGCTCCATCGAGATCTAATGCCACTCGAAATAAACCCCGCATAGACTCACCCACACGTGTTGCCAGAAGTCCACTCATACTCACCCGCTCTGCGCTATCAAATCCCCCACCGCCCTCATGTAGTCTTGTTTATTAAGACCACGTACATCCATGCTCCCAACGCTATCAATGCACCCCATCATGGCTGCATTATCTTTAGGGCCCGATTGAGATAGTATAGTGTCAGTCACATCATTCAAATCACAAAGGACTGAAAACGATTACTCCCCTCGTCAGTAGGTGTTCGAATGGGGCCCAACCGTAGCAGCACCTCTGGGCTGCACTGCGAAGCGCTCGCCCCCCCTGGCAGCGTTCCCCACGAAGAGGCTCAAAATGAGAATCAGTCATCCCGCCCGTGTAGGCATCATGATGGCGTTTCCTTTTGCCCCCATCTGTCGCCACTCCTCGTGCACTCTTCCGCCATATTCACACGCACATGCCCGCGCCACTCCTTGTCATGCGAGTCTGACGATCCAAAGGATTCCTATGATTTCGTTGCCTATTCGATGTAGCGAGCCTCCACCTGTCGCTGTTCGCCAACCACCGTCCGTTACACCTGTCTCTATTGTGCATCCGGTCCCTCAGCTTCCCCAATCGCTTCGGGCATTGCGCCTCCTATGGCCCCAAGACACACATGTCGGACACTGTGAAGGGTGCCAATCGTACTCAACGCGTATAAGCACAAGTTCACCAGGTTCGCCGTCATCCGATGCCAGACGAACATTTAACGCTTCCACAAATGGGTTCAGCCGCGTCTTCATGATGCAGATGCGGGCATAATCAACTCTCTCCCCTCTCGTCGTACCATCCGCACACAACGGGGGCCCACCCACGCTGGCCACCACCCGAGGCCTTGCTGCGTCCAAAGCTCGCCTGGGACATTCCATAGTTTCACCCATAAAGGAATCTCAACAACCTCCTCCTTTCAAAGGACATCCTAGGTTTCCACGGCTCCAAAAATAAGGGCTGCCCTTGCATCATCCAAGGGCCCCCTTCCAAGATTTCGACGCCATGCCGCCTCCGACTCAAACCAAAACATAAAGAAACCATTAATGGTGGAGCGGACCTCCGTCCACCACCGCCATATCGAACGTAGATAGCGCTCGACGAAGGAAAATACGGCTTCTTTCCAAAAGTATCCCACCAGTGTGTGCTTCCAACGCACCACTCCCATTCATGCCACCTCTCGCGATGGCCTCGCCTCGCCAACACCTTGAACGATAGACGGCGGCGTGTTATACAAACTCATTCCATGCCTTTCAGACACAGGCCTATTTTGCCGTTCCAATCCCGAAACGGCCGCCAAGTAAGTAAGTGTAGTGGCAATCTGTGGCATTGGCCGAAGGCGGGCGAAGACTGGCCTTGTTGTGGCGACCCTACTTCCTAACTGGAATAATTGGCGGATTTCCGCAGCGAAAGTCGCGGAGGACCCGATTTATTAAAAACTTTTTAATGAAAATAATGTACATATATAAACTAAGTCGGGTCTACAAAAGTGTGTCAATATAAATACAACGGGCCGAAGCCCCAAAAACCAAAACCCGACTACACTATCCTATGCCTCTCCACAGGTCGCGTCCCATGTACCGCTCCGCCCTCAAAAGCCCGTGGAGTCACCGCCGCCAGCCAGCCTATATCTCAACCCTGACACCCATCGGTGTCGGGCTCAGTCCCACCTGAAAAAATAACCCTGAGCAAAATGCCCAGTAGGTGGCAGTAAAACAGTAATATATGCGTGCGTGCACTCAACCAACTCCATGTCATCACACATGAAATATGCACGCTCGACCTATCACATTTCATCACATAACAGGGCCCTCGGCTAGACTCAGCACCCACGTGCGCAATGGCAAAGTATGCCATAATCATGCGGTAGCCCACGCCGGTCGTGCCGGGTCGCTCCTTCCGCACACAATCTCAACCCGACGACTTTTCCCCGAGTGGCCTACCACCAACCCGGGTAGACAGGAATCTCACATCTGTCGGCCGTCCCTGAGCCAATAATATCCGGTGGTGTGCACCTCGGTGGCTCAATCCCGAGTAGAGGGTGTCGCAAACCCCTCTCCCACAAGGTTCTACACGAGTCTCACTCGACGACCAATAAAGGTCACTCTACCCCACTCAACCGACACCGTAAGGTGTCTACACGGTCTCTACACCACAAGGTGCTACACGAGTCTCTCCTGTGCATCTTGTGTGAAATGCACATATAATAAATCACATTAAAATACGTACATTGAAATCACGTAATCGTATAGTATTTAACTAGGCCGATGGTTTAAATATCCAAAATAATATTTATATAATTTAAAATATGGTTTGACCCGAAATATATGTTATAATACGAAAATATTTTATTTAAAAGTAATTGGGCTTAAAACTATTTTATTTAAAATATTTGGGCCTGAAATAGGGCAAAAGCCCAAAAATTTAATGCCTTGGTCAACTCTGGTCAAAGCCCAAATCTGATTTCGCCCGAAACCCACATATAAAAGCTTGGTCAACCCGCGAAATTATCGGGTAACACCCGACTTCGCGAAATCACTCGCGCTTAGCGAAATCGCCGTTTTAAAATTGGTCAACCCGCACATCATCGAGTCAACATTTGAATTCGCGAATTACTTCGCTGAATCGCGAATCGTTCAATTAAGCCACGAAACCATATTTAAGCCCGCGCGAAGCCCGACGTCACTCACAGGAATCACCCCGCGAAACTAAGTCGCGCCGCGAAACTCAAAGTCGGCCCGCGTCTTACCTCACAAACTCGCGAAACAGCTTCAGCCCGCGAAACTCGAATCTGGCCCGCGAAAGTCTTCCTTAGCCCCGAAATTCCAATCGGCCAATTTCCATTATAATCGCCCGAAAACTCTAACACAATTCGCATAACTTAAAGTCAATCGAAACCAATAATCACCCGAAACTCAAAATCTCACTACTACTATTCATCGAAACTCAATTCGTACCAAAACCCTAAAATTTCAGAATTTCTAACATGTTCTTCGTCGAACAAACACATAATTTAAATCGTCCAGTCCAAGAACTCATATATTGAGTTCGAATTCATTCAAAACACATAGCAAACATACCATGAAAATATAAAGTCGTAAAACTTAAAAATATAATTCGAATGGCCTTCCAATCGAATTTTAGCAACTTTACGCAATGTAATACACTTTAAAAGGGTTTGTAGGGGTATAAACCACCTACCTATCCTCCAATCTCGTTTAAATTAATTCCCTAATTGATCGGCTCAGGCTTGTTACGAATCTGCGTCTCCTTCGATCGGCTCCCTACTATACTTATTTTAGCTTAATCCACAAAACCACAAGTGTTAATACGTAAGCTTAAGTAAATTTCCTCACCTCTTTAGCTTAGTTCGAATGATTTCTCCTAGGTTAAATTGATCGGGCTTGCCAAAATTTGGTTGAGTTGGTCGAAACTCTTCTCTGCTCCTTTTTCTTTCCTTCTTCACTTCTCACGTGATGTGTGTTTTAGTGAGTGTTACTAAGTTTATCCTATACAAACACAAGGTGACAAGCCCCTAACGAGCTTTACCTCCTCTACTAAGTAACCTCATGTTTATCTAGAGTTCTTTGGGCAAAGCTAATATCTTGGGCTTGTAAATTCATGCAAGCCAATTCATACATAACTGATAAATGAAAAATTGGGCCTTTTTCAATTTATTTGGGCCTTTTCGTATAAGGCTTGTAACTATCTAAATAGTTTAAGCCTATTTTATTTATCTCGGTCCAATTATTATTTTCGGATTACTCCCGAAAATTTGGGTTTCGTTCGAAAATCATCTTCATTAATTTCGAACATTACAAAATAATCCCGTACTAATTTTACGGGTATTACATCCTCCCCCCCTTACAGAAATTTCGTCCCCGAAAATTTAAGTCGCTCTGGAACAACTCGGGGTATTTCTCGCGCATTTCGTCTTCTCGTTCCCATGTGGCCTCTTCGACCATTGGTTTCGCCACAACCCTTCACTAGGGGGATATCTTATTCCTAAGCGCTTTCACCTCGTACATTAAAATCTCTACCGGTCTTTCTTCGTAACTCAGGTCCGGTTTCAACTGTTGATGAAGCATCTCACCTTCGTAGCACATGACTCGGGTCCGAAACGTACTTCCGTAATGTAGATACGTGAAGACGTCATACACTTGTGCTAGAGACGTCGGCAATTCTAACTGATCCGGTACTTCGCCGACTCTTTGAAAATGTTAAAAGGTCCTATGATCTCGGACTCAGCTTTCCTTTTCGTCCGAAACGCTTAACACCCTTGATAGGTGATATCTTGAGAAAAACTTGATCACCTTCTTCGAACTCTAAGGCCTCCGTCTCTTATCCGCGTAACTCTTCTGACGACTTTGAGCCCTTTGCATTTCTCCCGAATTTACTAACAGCTTCGGTCATCTCACGAATCATTTGGGACCTAACAGCGACTTCTCGCCGATTTCATCCCAATGGACTGAGGATCGACATTTTAAACCCATAGAAGGCCTCGTAAGGTGCCCTCTATATCGTCGCTTGATAGCTGTTGTTATATGAAAAGTCGATCAACGGGAGATATACTCCAGCTTCCACGAAAATCCAGAACGCACGCCTTAACATGTCTTCGAGCGTCTGGATCATCGTTTCGTTCCGATTGCCCGTCTGTCTGGGGATGATAGGCTGAACTAACAACAGTTTTGGTCCCTAGAGCCTTCTGTAAGCTCCCCCAGATTGAGACAGAAATCTCGAGTCTCGATCGGAAACGATCGACATCGGATCCCATGTAGTCTCACTATTTCTTGAATGTATAGTTCTGCGAACTTCTCCATGGGATAAGTCTGGTTGATCGGTAGAAGTGGGCAAACTTCGTCAGTCTATCAACGACTACCAAATGATCATGTCCTTTTACCGTCTGGGTAATCCGACGACAAAATCCATGGTTTGTGGTCCCACTTCCACTCAGGAACCGTCAAAGGTTTGGAAGGAGAGCTGCCGGCTATTTGGGGTTCCACTTAATCTGTGGTTTAAATTACAAGACTGCGTTCCACTTACCCGAAGTATTGATTGTCGGTTGGGATCGTGGCTGAACTTGTCACTATCATATGCGGGTCGTGTACAACTTATTAAGTCCATCCTCTTGGCGTTCCACATTTATTGGGCGGTGTCTTCCTTATCCCAAAGGCCGTAATCCGAGACATTAAAGAGCGTATCCGGAAGTTTTTATGGAGGGGAACTACATCTAAGGTTGCATGGGATGATGTGTGCTGCCCTGTAACGGAAGGAGGATTGGGAATTCGATCCATAGAGTTTGATAATCGTGTTCTTCTTCTGGGGCAACTTTGGAGATTACTAAGGAGAGATGAATCCTCTATTTGGGCGCAATGGATTCTTCGTACTAGATTGATGAATAAATCAATCTGGACTATTAGACCATCACTTAGCAGCGTGGAGTTGGAATAAGCTCCTTAAGATGCGATCTACAATACGACCATTGGTAGAATGTCGGGTGGGTAACTACGGGAGAGCTTGTTTCTTTGCATGGATCCGTGGCTCTCCACGGTTCCACTTATCGAGCGATTTCCACGGGGTCCAATGGCAATGGGTCTACCACTTGACGCTCGATTGAGTACGGTTATTGAGGAAGTGGGATGGTGCTGGCCGGGACAATTCACTGCTGAATACCTTGAATTAAGTAGCGAATTACCACATATTGACCCTCTTACGGTGGACGAGTATCGATGGGTGGGCGGAAATCATGGTAACTTCCATACACATTTGGCACGCGAGGCGTTGCGCATTCGACGAGAACGGGTTCCTTGGCTAATCTTTTTGGGGGTACTCTTAGTATTCCCCGATATGAATTTATCCTATGGTTGGCGATACGGGGAGGCTAGCTACGCGGGACAAAGTCTGGATTGCAAAGGCGGCGGGAACATCGACATGTCTACTTTGCCAGACAGGAGCAACGGAGTCTATTCTTCACCTATTTTTTGACTGTTCTTTTTCCTGCACATGCATCACGTTACTTCGCCGAAAGATCAAGTTTGCATGGCCTTATTGCGATTGGAACAGGGGAATCCTTTGGGCATCTCAGAAATGGCGAGGGAAACATTTACTTAATAGTGCCTACCGACATATTCTTGCTGCGGTGGTCTACCATATCTGGCAGGAGCGAAATAGGCGGTGGCGAGAAGGAGGCGAACGCGGACCTGAGGTTATAGTGGCGGAATCCTCAATACCGCCTCTATGCGTTTATGTACTATATCTCATAGATATCACTTGCAAAAGCATGCCTTACGCCGTTTGTGGCGGATTGCATGGTAGTGGTTTGCTATTACTTCTTTTCTTAGGGTTGTGAGCCAGTAGCCTGCTACTGGTAGGTGCATTTCGATGCTGATGTACCACTCTCAAGTTATTAGTGAACTTCATACCCAAAAAAAAAAGAATTCTGGAAAAACTTAGGGTTTGTAATCTTAGCTTCGTATGAAGGAATCGGGTGATTATTGAGATCGGACGAGTTGTAAGTTTTGGTCGAGTTTTGAGTTTCGTGGGCCTATTTACTCGCGAGTTATGTGTGAGACAGATTTTAAATGGAATAGAAAATCGGCCGAATCAGTTTCGGGTCGCGAAATCTTGTCGCGGGCCCAAGGACTTGTGGTTGAGTGTGTAAAATAGGTGTCGCGGGCAAATTTTGGGTTCTTGCGGACTGGAAAGTTTCGCGGGTCGTGAGATAGTGCCGAGCCAATTTTGGGTCTCGCGGGCCGACTGACTTTCGCGGGGTGATTTCCTGTGAATGTCGTCGCGGGCCGACTTTAGGTTTCACGGGCCGACCTGACTTCGCGGGGTGATTCCCGTGAGAGTGGTCGGTGATTCGCGTACTTAAAGTTGGGCTTAAAAAATCGGGCAATTTGCAGACTCGACGAAAGCTTCGCGAATTCGAACATTGACCAGACGTTCACGGGCTGACCATCGGGCGATTTGTGAAACTCTGCGAGTGATTTCGTGAAGTCGGGTGTTGACTCCACGTTTCGCGGGTTGACCATCGTTTTAAAGTGGGCTTCGGGCGATTTAAAATTTGGGCTTTGACCGAAACTGGTGTGAGTTAACTAACATATTAGTTTTTGGGCTTTTGCCCAATTTCAAGTCAACTATTTCTAATAAAATTATTTTCGGCCCAATCAGTTTTAAATTAGAATATTTTCATACTTTGACTAGGATTTGCGGGTCAACCCATAATTTCATATTTTAATATTATTTTTTTGGATTTAAAACATTCAGCCTAGTTCGGTAGCTATACGAGTTAGGTGATTCCAGTGTTTGACACGTGTACGCGCTACATGTGATTGACTTATGTATGCATTGTACTACATGTCATGTGAGAGATTGCTGTGCCGTATTTATACGGTGATGCCTTACGGTGTCGGATGAGTGGGGTAGAGTGACCTATATTGGTCGTCAGGTTTAGACTCGATTGGGCACCTGGTGGGAGATAGGGTTTGCGACACCTGTCTACTCGGGATTGAGCCACCCGAGGTGTATACCACTGGATATATTTGGCTCAGGGACGGCAGACAGATGTGAGATTCCTGTCTACCCGGGTTAGTGGTAAACTACTGGGGGAAAACCCATTGGGTTGAGATTGTGTGCGAAAGGAGCGACCCTGCGCGGCCGGCGTGGGCTACCGCATAGATTATGGCGTACTTTGCCATGGTGCGCGTGGGTGCCGACTCTAGGCTAGGGCCCTATTATGTATGAGATCTGACGTAGGTTCGAGCGTGCATTATCATATTGTGAGGATTGGGGTTGGGATGAGTGCACGCATGCATCACATGTTTTTACTACCACCTACTAAGCAATTTTGCTCTGGGTTTTATTTTTATAGGTGAGACCACTCCGACACCGATGGGTGTCAGGGTTAGTTATAGGCTGGCTGGCGGCGGTGACTCCACGGGCTTTTGAGGGTGACGCAGTACATGGACGCGACCTATGGAGAGGCGTAGGATAGTCGGGTTTAGATTTTTGAGGCTTCAGCCCGATGTATTTTAGTGACGCTTTTTGTAAACCCGACTCTTAGTTATATATGTAAATTATTTTCTTTAAAAAGTTTTTGATATATCGGTCTTCCACGACTTCTGTTGCGGAAATCCGCCAAATTAAGTAATTAAGAAGTAGGGTTGCCACAGGTGGTATCAGTGCATAGCTTTAGATTCTGAAGACTGTTCATGTATTGTCGCTCAAAAGCCGGGAGAACCAGCATCGCCTGTAAGTGTTACGTGCTAATGTGATTACGTGATTTGATATGTGCATGTTTATGTATACTAGATTGCATTCGAGAATGTCGAGGGGTAGACCTAGACGCGATTTGTAGGAGAATTTAGTCGGCGGGACGAACCTGAGTCCCCGACTAGACGCAACACTATCCACCGCCTGACTGAATTAATCCAACGACAGTCAGACCAAATCCATGATCAGATTAATCATCGGAGCTCATTTGAGCACCGATCCTTCCCGCAGCCTGATCGCGTGGAGATTATTGGGGAGAGATTTCGTAAACTAACCCCCCCAACTTTTACTGAGGCCACTAACCCTGCAGTGGCTGAAGATTCGATTGGTACGATCGAAGATCTTTTCATTTATAGCCACGTGCCAGACAATGAAAAGGTGTTGTGCGCCGTTTACCTCCTTCGGGGAAGCGCACATTTCTGGTGGAACGCTGTTGTTGGAGAATCCTGCTACCACGACTTGGGAACGCAAATTCGAGGAGTTATACCGTTTTGCTCCGCATCTCGTGGCAACAAATACGCTGAAAGTTACGAGATTTCTTTGGGGACTAAAACTCAAATTCTATCATGATATAAGTGTCGCGGGTGTCCGCCAGCTGGAATTGCGTCAAGCGAAGGAGCATGCGCTGATAGCCGAACAGACGGAAGGAGTGGTGAGGGAAGCTCAGGAAGCAAACCGAAAGAGGGAGAGCCAGCAAGGAGAAAGTAGCCAGAAATGACAATTATTTGGCAACCCGAAGAATAAAGGCAACCGATCGGGTCAGCAGATGTGGCGCCCAAACGCTTATCAGGAATGGAGCAATGTCCCCAATCGACCACAGACACTAGCGCCCCAATGCCAACAGTGTGGGCGAATTCACTTTGGCATCTGTTACGGACCACGACCGGTGCAGACTCTGCAGTGCTTCCGGTGCGGTGAAACTGGACACGTTGCACAAAATTGTACAAGAACTCAACTTTTACTGTAGAATCAGCTGCAAAACCTGATCGACTCCACCTATGCCTCACGTGTTGTCACACTGACGAACGAAGAGGCAGAGGCGAACCCAGCCGTAGTTACGGGTACGTTGAATATTTTCCTTACGAACGAAGAGGCAGAGGCGAACCCAGCCGTAGTTACGGGTACGTTGAAGAGTTTCCACGTACTGTCTTCAATCCTCATTGATTCTGGAGCCACACATTCGTTTGTGTCCAAGTTTCGTGACTAGGGCTAGAATCTATCCCGCCCATTTTTCATGCAATTTCGTAGTATCCCTAGCACACAGAGATCCAACTCGGACGAATTTAGTGGTAGAAAATTGTCCCTTTAGTATTGATGGTAGGGAGTTGAATGTAGATCTAATAGTAATCCCGATGAATGATTACGACATCATATTCGGGATGGATTGGCTCTCGAAATACGGGACCATCATTGATTGTTCGAAGAGGGTAGTTAGGTTCAGATCACCCGATGGAGAGGAATTTGAATTTTCGGAAAAGAAGAATGGTAAGACAATCCTCGTATTTCTGCTTTGAAAGCTCACGACTCGTCAACGCGGGTTGCGAATCGTTCCTAGTTTTTGCGGTGAATGGTGAGGAATCTTCCCAGCCGAAGCTTGCGGAGGTTCTGATAGTAAATGAATATCCCAATGCATTTCCCGAAGATCTCCCAGGATTACTGTAGCACCCGGGTCCTCGTAAATAGTAGGGCCAATAAATTTGCACGAATATTGACTGCGATTTTGCGCCTTTCGTGCTTACGTGACTTACGTGAAAGTTAGTGTGGAAAATTATGTGCCAAGGTGATTTTGTGAAATTTAGTACAATTAATATTGTACCAAGTGACCCTTAACTGATCTAGGAATTTTCAAAAATGAATAAGGAAATAGAAATAATAAAGTTGTTGGTAGAATTTGGGCAAATAATTGTAGTTAGACTATAAATGATTAATGGGCTAGAATTTACATTTGGCCCAAATTAATTCAAGTCAAACCTCAAGAGACAAAATCTCCTTAAAATAAGGAAATGCACGTCACAAGTTGCCCCCTCACCCATACCTATGACAAAAATATCTACCCTAAACACTTCAATCTCCAAAACTTATTCAAGAAACGATCCACACCTTAAGAGAGGGGAAGTAACGAAAGAGAAGAAGTAGCCAATTTTGAAATCTCCCCTAAAGCTTGGAATAGGTATTTTCTTACTGTGATTTTATAGTTTATTCAAGTATTAGCGTATTTTAAGAACTAAGAATACGAAATACCAATTTCTAGTGTTCGTGCAATTCTAATTTTCGAGGGTATATTTTCTAACCTTGATTTGGTATTTTTGGCTTTATAATAACGTGTTTAGGAGTGATTAAGGTACGAAAATTAGGGCTAATCTTACATTTTTATTGAGCTCGAATTTTAGGGTTATAAGTTCATACCCACCGTTAAATGTGTTCTTGAGAAAAATAGCTTGTGATCCTTAAAGCTAGTATATTGCGAATCGTAAATGTTTTGGGGGCATTTTGCGAATCCAACACACTCGTGCACCTATGGATTTTGGCGAACTCCACGAGAACGGCGAATGGAGGCTTTGCAAATTTAGGTTCGCGAATCAATGGTAGTTGGCGTGCTCAGCATTTGGCGAATCTCTTAGGTTGGCAAGCGAAAGTTTGGCGAATCGAGGGATGAAGATCACGAACCGATGAAGCATTTGGCGAACCCTAATTCGCGAACTCAGCGAGAGAGAGGATTTGCGAACGGGAGTTTTGCGGGCTCAAAGCTTGGCGGGTCGTTCTGCGAATTGGAAGAATTTGGCGACTCCGTTTGCAGGCTCGGCGATTTCGCGAGTTCATGCAATTGGCGAACTCATGCATGTTGCGAATCCCTTCAGCGAATCCACGAAGCCGCGAAGTGAAGAAGCCGCATAAGCAACTTTGCGAAACGGCTAGGAGTTTTGCGAACTCCCATGGCTCCCACTTTGCGAATCCGTGGAGGATTCCGGGCTGGAGACTTGCGAACTCAAAACATTTCGCGGGTCCAAGGGTTGCGAGTCCACATAGGTCGCGAACCCATATTTCGAACTCACAAACTTTGCGGGCCGACCGAGGGTTTGCAAACTCGTGCATTTGCGGGCCCAAGCACTTCGCGGGCGGCAGTTATTTGGCGAATAGAGTTTACGAATCCAAGGATTTGCGAACTCAAACACTTCGCAAATCAACTTCACGAATTGAGCCCCTTTTGAGGAAAATATTTTCGCACCAATTAATCCGAAAACTATTCCGATTCCAATGAGCATAGGCTCTTTCAACGCCCGATCATAATTTGCCTATCTGTGTCCTCATGGCCAATTTTCGGTATAGGTAGACGTTGCATTCGATAGAATTTTGTTACGAAAATTTACGTAGTCAACTGATATAATTTATAGACCGACTTTATAGCCTGTTCGAGTTTAAAGGATGAAATATTAGGAAATTCACCAGACCGGCTAGCAAATAGCTTATGGACGAATTTTATGAACTTCGTGAACTTAATAAAATTCCCTAAGTCATGTGAGATGTACCAAGTTAACTAGGACTTCTAAAGATATTATAACCAAGGAAAATACCTAAGTCAGTACGTAATTAATTAATTTAAAATAGTGTCCTAACGATACTATTCTATGTCTAAGGTTTGGACTTAGGACAATACCCGGGTCAGGTAGCGGCTAATCCACGGACGCCAGGTAAGTAGAAATCCAACTACAACACATAACTTGTGTGCTGTATGTATATGTGACTATGTGCCTACGTGGTTTCGTGATTACGTGAATTTATCGTTACGCTTACATGTGGTAAGCATAAGTTGCATTTGGTTGCATATGCATGCTCATGTGCACGCACGAACTCATGGGGAAGTGTCATGGGATAGTGTGTGCATGGTGATATGTCGCTTGTACGCGACGAGGACTTGCCGATGTGGGCAAGTATGTCGACTCATAGTGAGTCAGGGGCTGTCTACTATGCTACCAGCGCGGCGTTTAGCGTCGTCGTACTATTATTGTAAATATATATATTGGTATCCTATGGATAGGATTCGGGCATGGCCCATGGCGGTAAAGTGCGACCTGGAGGGTGCGACCTGAGGGTATAAGCGACACAGGGTGGAACCCTGATGTAGGCGACCTCAGCGTGGGCTACCAGCGTGAGCGACCGCCGGACAGTCGAGGATGACCGGGTTCATATGGCGACCTAGGGGAACGACGTGCATCCTAGGGTTCGGCCATCCGGCGTGGACCGCTGTCGTATTGTCCCCGAGGGACGTGAGCTCTTGTGGTGCATAGTAAGATTAGCCGAGGGCCCTGAGTTTTACTAGTGCGAGTACTAGGTGCATCGGCGTGGATTGCCCTTGCATAGAAATTTATGCATCGGCAGGGTTTGCCTTTGCGGGGAAAGGGACACGTGCATACATGCATGATTTCTGCTTACTGAGCCTCGGTGGCTCATTCTTTATGTTATGTGTTGTAGGCGCCAACGAGCACGGTACGTGATCGCGTTAGATGACAAGGCAAATCTTTTGGAGCTTCGCGCTGCTTTTGGGGTAGACGTGTGTGTATGGATGACGACCTGTGAGGCCGGGCGCATAGGAGCCTTTTGCTGTGCCGACACACCTTCGTCCTCGTAGTTAGATCATGTCTGGAACTTAGTGTTCGACATGTATTCTTTTGACTTGTACAGAACATCATTCCATTATGTAAATGGAAAAGAAAAATTTTATACGCATTTTCAGTGTACCTTACTACTCATAACTCGCTAGGCACATAGGAATGCGCTAGAATAGGGATTAGGGAAGTCGGGTCGTGACAATTACCTTCCGATCGGGAATTTGAATTTGTTATCGACCTTGTACCTGGAGCTGGCCCGATCTCTAATCTCCGTATCGGTTAGCACCGAACGAATTACGAGAACTGAAGGAGCATTTGGAAGATTTGTTACAGAAGGGTTTTATTCAACCCAGTTTCTCGCCGTGGGGAGCCCCAATATTATTTGTTAAGAAGAAAGATGGGCGATGAGAATGTGTATCGATTATCGTGAGCTAAATAAAATCACGATTAAGAATAAGTATCCGTTGCCTAGAACAGACGATTTATTTAATCAACTCCAAGGGGCGACGGTATTTTCAAAGATCGACCTACGTTCCGTTTATTTAATCAACTCCAAGGGCGACATTATTTTCTCGGGCTTATTGGATATTATCGGAAATTCATTGAAGATTTTTCCAGCTCGACGCTTACCAATTAACGAAGAAGAATTTCCCATTCAAGTTGTCCGAAGAATGTGAACAAAGTTTTCAGGAGATTAAGAAAAGATTGGCAACTGCTCTAGGTCTAGCAAGACCTTCTGGTACCGAAGGCTTTTCGATATACAGTGATGCCTCGGAAAATGGCTTGGGTGCGTGTTAATGCAGAACGGAAAGGTGATCGCTTCTGCCTCCCGATAGTTGAAACCGTACAAGAAAGGTTACCCCACCCATGATCTCGAGGTCACCGCAGTAGTGTTTGCTCCACAATATGGCGACACTACCTATACGGAGAAAGGTGCGAGATCTTTATAGATCACAAGAGCTGAAGTACTTTTTCACACAGAATGAGACGAATATGAGGAAAAGACGATGGCTCGAACTAGTGAAGGACTACTGCGTGATAAATTATCACCCAGGAAAGGCTAACGTGGTCGCAGACGCGTCGAGCCGGAAAGCCATAAATGTCGAATTGTATCAACTCAGAGTTGAGGTAATCAACTTCGGGGAAATTGAAGCAAAATTAGCAACGTTAACCCTTAAGCCGACGCTGTTAGACCGAATCCTCGAAGCGCAAAAGGAATATGAGTTGTACTTTAGGATTCGAACAAAACAGGATAAAGATGTTCCGTCGGAATTCGAATTTTGAGGAGATGAAAGCTTACGATTCAGAGGTCGCTTATATGTGCCCAAGATGAAGGAATTCGCCGAACTTTAATGACGGAGGCACATACGACAATATACTCAGTAAGATGTATCGAGACTTGCGATTAAATTATTGGTGGCCATGAATGAAGAGAGATGTTGTTGCGTTCGTAAGCCGATGTCTGACTTTTCAACAGATTAAAGCGGAACATCAAAGGCCGACAGGAATGTTGTAACCTTTGACGACTCCTGAGTGGAAGTGGGACCATATAAAAATGGACTTCTTCGTCAAATTACCCAAGACTGTGAAAGGTCATGACGCAATTTGGGTGATTGTCGACAGATTGACTAAGTCAGCCCATTTTATACCAATCAATCAAACCTATTCCATGGAAAAGTATTCAGAATTGTATATTCAAGAAATAGTGAGACTCCATGGAATTCCGGTGTCGATCGTTTCAGATCGAGATTCAAGGTTTCTGTCCAAGTTTTGGATGAGCATACAGAAAGCTTTGGGGACTAAGTTGTCCTTTAGTTCAGTTTATCATCCCCAGACTGACGGACAGTCGGAAAGAACAATCCTGACGCTTGAAGACATGTTGAGGGCGTGTTCTGGATTTCCGAGAAAGCTGGAGTAAGTATCACCCGCTGGTCGAATTTTGGTATAACAACAGCTAACAAGCGACGATCGGGATGGCACCATACGAAGCCTTATATGGGCGTAAATGTCGATCCCCAGTTCATTGGGATGAAATCGATGAGAAGGTGCTATTGGGTCCCGAGATGGTTCGTGAAATGACTGAAGCTGTTGGTAAAATCCGGGAGAGAATGCAACGGCCCAAAGTCGTCAGAAGAGTTACGCAGACAAAAGACGAAGGCTGTTGGAATTTGAGGAAGGTGGTCAAGTCTTCCTAAAGGTATCGCCTATGAAGGGTGTTAAATGTTTGGAACCTAGATGTAATACCCGTAAAATTAATACGGTATTAGTACATAATTATTTTGTAATGTTCGAAATTAATGAAGTTGATTTTCGAATGAAAATGATTTTTCGGAAGTAAGCCGAAAATATTAATTAGACCGAAGGTGAATACAATAAGATAGGCCAAATTAGTTGAGTCCGAAACTTTGCAAAGGCCAAGCCATATATCTTTTTTTTGGAAAGTTCACTAAAAAGGGAAAGAGAGGAGTACATGACAGCATACATGATATCGCTCATGATGTACCAAGCGGTAGTGTTCAGCGGCCTGACAGCACACACACAACCAAAAAGCCCAGACATCCACAGGGTCCAAACAAAGACCCAAGCCAAAACATCAAATCAAAACAAAGTCATGAAAAGACAGAGGCAACGGGTGGGGGGTCCAGACCACAACCATCAACAGGTCCCTGGCACCAGGTACCAGCGGGGCTAAGAGGCCGGGAGGCAGAACAGCGCAAGGCGCAAAGAGAAGAGCCTATCACAAGGATAGTCTTCAGGCGGAGAAGTGATGTAACCGCAGATCAGGCCGGGGGGCGTACAGACGCCAACTCCAAACTTTCCAAAGAGAAGGAAGAAGACGTCAAAAAGCAAGGTGAACAGCGTGACATCGACACCATGTAGGCCAAGAGCTCTCCACCCAAAGACAGGACCGCCAAGGACGCCAACGAAGAACCAAACCTGCAACCAAGAAAGGATGGCAAAAGAGGCAATGCAGAAAACACGGGACAAGATTAACACATCAGAAAACCCTTGTCTCGATCAGCCCAATAACCCGTAGATTGTTCTTCAAAATCAGATCCTTGGTCGCCCATCTGTGGTCTAACCTATTTAGACACGCACGTTCCAAGTGGCGAAAGGTATCATGGAAAACCTGTGGAAAGGGCTGCTATAGGACCCTGAGTAACGGTAGTGGCTTCCTCCAAATCAGCTAAGACCTCAAATCCGTTATGATCACCGGGGTTAGGAGTAGGTTGGTCATCCTTAGTAGCCGAACAGCGTTCCATATTGGGCGGTTCATGAGATTTGGCATGAGTATTCACCGCGGTGAGGTGGGCGGTAGTGCTAACTTCGTTATTCGCCTTGACTTTTCCTTTATCGACATTGCGCCATGTGCGTTGCGAGTGTGAGTGAGGCTGGTGCTTCTTGCTTCCCATTTGTACCTTATAAGTCGGTCGTCTGCTCGTTGGCTGCGTCTCTTTAGCTTGGCGTGGACCAGTGCTAGGCCGTGTAGGTGGTGGACGGGTCTTGCATGTGGCCTATGTAGTGTTTTGGGGCACAATCCAGTTCCGTGGGTCCAAGCACTGCATGATGTGCATTTCTTAGGCCTCCATTCGTATCCACACGGATGGGGACTACCGAGTGGCTGCCGTTGTCAGTAGGGACATGAACATTGACTTGTTCAATAAAGGGTTCTTCAAGTTCTTTTTCAATGCAAACCTTCGCATACTCAAGTCGTTCGGCTGTGGCTGTCATAGCATCCGCAAATAATGGTTTGCCAAGTGCACTAGCAACAATTCCTAGCCCCTCTTGCGTCCAAAGTTCCGAAGGTACGTTGCACATTTTGACCCATAGCGGGACTGCCGATCGATGCATCCTTTCAAAGGACATTCCCATGCGCCAGGTTTCAAGAAACAGTGGTTGGCCTTGCATGAGCCACGGGCCACCTTCTAGGGCAGTAGTAGGGCTTCAGCCGTAGCAAAACGAAACTTGAAGAATCCATTTATCGTAGTACGGACTTCGACGAGGTCCTTCCAAATAGAGCGGAAGAAACGCTCGACGTAGGGAAAATAGGGTCGTTTTCCAAGAAGTACCCGACAAGGGTGTGATCCCATCTCGCCATTCCCTTCCTAGCCACTTCCCAGGAAGGGCGAGCCTCAGGAACTCCATCAACTAGTGTTGGAGCCGTGTAAGACAAAGCAAGTCGCGCGGAGGTCGGCCGTCTCGGTTTAGCACCGTTTGGTACGGCGCCTAATACGACGGCAGCAAAAGACGGGTTAGCATCCGCCCTCTCCGTATTAGCAGTGGAGGCCACCAGCGAGGTTTGATTATGGCTGTCAAAGTCTATTATTGCCACATCCATTGCCGCATTCATTGTCGGGGTGATAAGCCCGTCAGTCAAAACCCTAGTCCCAACGGTCGTATCGATGGCCGGTATCGTCTCAAGCGCCGTGTGTGGCTGTTTGTACCCTTGGTTAGCCACCTCGAATGGCCCTAAGTCCAGGTTAGTGGGTGTACCCCGGCCTATAGGGAGACGGCATTCGATGATGTGTAGTGGTGTCTCTTCGACTTCGGTGTCATCTTCGCCAGCCTTGTATGAGCTCGGGGCTGGTGGAGGCGTACCACGACGCATGTGGTACCGATTGTCATGGCGCTCATCACGGAGTGGCACGATGGTGTCCGTAGCTCGTCGCGCGTGGCGGCGTGGGATCCAAGGCACCTGTTGTTAGGCGGAGCAGGCCTGTTCCGGCCAAATTCGAAGCAGCCCGTGACAGGTCCGGGTGAGCCATTGCGTTGGTCAGGTCGGGCAGGGCTGGCGACACGGGTCGGGCAGTGGCCGGCGACGAACGCAGGGTTGTAGTTCCCCCGTTAACATGATTGAAAAGCTCTTCAAAGGCAGCCACGCCAAACCGCTCACGAAACTCGGCAATGTTTGTCATGAGGGCTTCATAATCTGGCATAGGTCCTAGAGGTTCCACGGCAGCGTCAAGGGACTCCATTGAAGCAAAGCAAAGCGAGAGAGATCAACGAAAGAAGACGAGGGCGATGGGAGACGAAAGGTCGCGATGTGTATATGGATGGGAAGCTGAAAAAGTCACGGCCCTCCCAACGCCGTCTGAACCCGGCGGTGGAGGGCAAATGTAGGTGGCGGGGCTTGGGAGGTGGAGGCGGAGCTTTAGGAATGCGAAAAGACACAAGACGAAAAAGACGTGAAGGCTCAACCAAAGACGTTCCATCGCCGTCTGATCTCGGCGATGGAGGGTGGCGAGGTAAGCTCCGGCGAGGGGCAGTAGGTCGCCGGCGGCCTTACGGTGGTGGAGAAGGTGGTGGGAGAGGGAAATCGCCTACTGTGTGAAATCGCACCTACTGACGGTGTTTTGAGAGAAAGTCAACGGAAGTCAACGTGCGTTTTTTATTTTAAGATAGGGCATTTATCCTTAGTTATCATTCACGGCCAAACCATATATTAATTAATAAAATATGAGGAAAGGTCCAAGTTAATATTAAAGCCCACATAAGTTGCCTAGCTTGGCCCAAATGATATAGGATAAGATGGAGGTTGCTTAATGGCTAGGGTAACCACGTTAGTATCATGTCATTCCCTTGATACTTAGCCTCAAAACAACCATTGCTAAGCAAAGAAGAAGCGTGAAAGCAAAAAGAACTATAGAGAAGAAAGGGGGTGGCGAACAAAGGAGCCAAAGCCACGAATTCTTGGAAAGCTCAAACACTGTAAAATCGTTTAAGTATAGTTAAGGAGGTGAGATTCCTACTTATAGGCTTAGATATTTATTATTTTAGTGAAGTAAGCTAACGTTGGAGTATAATAGGAAGTCGAACAACGGAGAGGCAAACTTTGGCAAGCTTGACCAGATTTTAAGCCTAGGAGATTAATCAAATACAGCTAAGGACGTGAGGTAGGTGGCTTTAAACCCCTACAACCCGTATTATTTTCCGGAGAAGTATTAAAATTCGAATGGAAGGCCACTCGAGTTTAAAGTTTCAAGTTTTATGATTAGATGCATTTGTGATGTGGTATTATGTGATTCTCGAACTCAATATATGAGTTTTGTATTTTATTGATGGTCTTATGTGCTTCGATGTGATGATCTTGTAATGAATTCTGGAAAAACTTAGGGTTTGTAATATAAGCTTCGTATGAAGGAAATGGGTGATTATTGAGATCGGCGATTTGTATGTTTCGGGCGAGTTTTTGAGTTTCGTGGGCCTATTTACTTCGCGAGTTATGTGTGGGACAGATTTTAAATGGAATAGGAAGTCGGCCGAATGAGTTTCGGATTGCGAAATCTTGTCGCGGGCCCAAGGACTTTTCGCTTAGTGTATAAAATAGGTTCGCGGGCCAAATTTCAGGTTCTCGCAAGCTGGAAACTTTCGCGGGTAGTGAGATAGCGCCGGGCCAATTTTGGGTTTCGCGGGCCGACAAACTTTCGCAGAGTGATTTCTTCGGAATGTCGTCGCGGGCTGACTTTAGGTTTCGCGGGCGGAGCTGACTTCGCGTGGTGATTCCTGTGAGAGAGGTCGGCGATTCGCGAACTTAAAATTGGGCTTCGCAAATCAGGCGATTCGCGGACTCGGTGAAAGCTTCGTGAATTCGAACGTTGACCAGAAGTTCACGGGTGGTTGACCATTTTAAACGGGCGATTTGCGAAACTCGGCGAGTGAATTCGCGAAGTCGGGTGTTGACTCCATGTTTCGTGGGTTGACCATCGTTTTTAAGTGGGCTTCGGGCGATTTAGGATTTGGGCTTTGACCGAAACTGGTGTGAGTTAACTAACAGATTAATTTTTGGGCTTTTGCCCTATTTCAGGTCCAATTATTCTAATAGAATTATTTTTGGCCCAAATCAGTTTTAAATTAGAATATTTTCATACTTTGACTAGAACGGGTCAACCAATATTTTAATATTTTAAGATTATTTTTTTGGATTTAAAACATTCGGCCTATTTCGATAGCTATACGAGTTAGGTGATTTCAGTGTTTGAGACGTGTACGTGCTACATGGGATTGACTTATGTATGCATTGCACTACATGTCATGTGAGAGATTGTTGTGCCGTATTTATACGGTGACGCCTTACGATGTCGGATGAGTGTGTGGTAGAGTGAAATATATTGGTCGTCGGGTTAGACTCGATTGGTCACCTGGTGGGAGATAGGGTTTGTGTCACGACCCGAACTCCCTAACTTGCCTATTCTAGCGTATTCCTATGTGCCTAGCGAGTTGCAAATGCTAAAGTATACTGAAAATACGTATAAAATGTTTAATTTCCATTTAAGTATGAAAGTTATCTTTGTACATGTCAAAAGAATACATGTTGAACGCTACTGTTCTAAACATGTCCTAATTACAACGGTGTGAGTGTGCGTCGGCAGAATAAAAGGCTCCTATGCGCCCGGCCTCACAGGTCGTCATCCGTACACACACGTCCAACCCCTAAAGCAGCGGGAAGCTCCAAAAGGTCGGCCCTGCCTTCAAAACGCGATCACGTACCGTGGTCGGTGGTGCCTACAACACATAACATAAAGTAATGAGCCACCGACGCTCAGTAAGCAGAAATCATGCATGAATGCACGTGTCCCGTTCTCGCAAAGGCAATCTGTGCCAATGCATAAATAAACTACTACGCAAAGGCTATCCGCTCCGATGCATCTAATATACCGCAAAGGCATCCCGCGCCGATTCACCTAGTACTCTAACTAGTATAACTCAGGGCCCACGGCTAATCTCACTATGCACCACAAGAGCTCACGTTCCTCAAGGACAATACGACAGCGATCCACGCCGGATGGCCGAACCCTAGGATGCACATCGTTCCCCTAGGTCGCCATATGAACCCGGTCGTCCCTGACTGTCCGGCTGTCGGTCACGCTGGTAGCCCACGCTGAGGTCGCCTACACCAGGGTTTCACCCTGTGTCGCTTATACCCTCAGGTCGCACACTCCAGGTCACACCTTACCGCCACGGGCCTGCTCAACCCTATACATAGGATATCCACATATATATTTACATAATAGTACAACAACGCTAAACGCCGCCCTGGTAGCACAGAAGACAGCCCCTGACTCAACTGCGAGTCGACACACTTGCCACATCGGCAAGTCCTCGTCGCGTACAACCGACATCTCATCGTGCACACTCAGTCCCACGACCTCCTACATGAGTTCATGCGTGCACGTGAATATGCATATGCAAATGAATGCAACTTATGCCTACCACATGAAAGCGTAACGATCAATTCACGTAATCATGGAATCACATAGGCACATAGTCACATAAGACATATAACACACAAGTTATGTGTTGTAGTTGGATTTCCACTTACCTGTCGTCCGTGGATTAGTCGCTACCTGACCCGTGTATTCTCCTAGGTTCCGACCTTAGGCATAAAATATTATCGTCAGCACACTATTTTAATTAATTGCTTAAGTATGCTAAATCCCTAAGTTAGGGACATATTTTGGTAAATTCTAGTCGGGTTCGCAAACTCTCGCATGACCCGTGAAGTTCCAAAATTTTGTTCCAATTCGCTAAGGGTGTTTCGCGAATTGTACTTATAATTTCTAGGGCCCGCGAAGTCTATTATTGTTTATTTAAGATTCGCCAAATTGCTTAGTTCGCGAATTAGCTAGACCCGGCTCGGGATTCGCCAAACTTCGTTCAGCTCGTGAAACATCTTAAATTCATCAAGTGAAGTCAAGTTCGCGAAACGGAGGACTCGCCAAATTTGCATGGTTCGTGAACTAGTTGAGTTCGCAGAACGGGTTTGGTTCGCAAAACTATGGTTTCGCCAAATTGTCCGTGGCTCGTGAAGTGGACTCGCAAAAGATCCGATTCGCGAAATATGCTGGACCGTAAAACTCATGGATTCGCAAGTCTCTTCCCGCCAAGTTCGCGCATTAGGGTTCGCCAAATGTCGGGCCCGCAGAACTTTATTTCGTAAATTGAGATTCACGGTTTCATGGTTCGCGGCATGTATGAGTTCGCCTGCGTTCGCGAACCGCCTTGAGCTACATGCAGGGTTTGCGAAAAGCTTGGGTTCGCAAAACCTCGGATTCGCAGAACGTCAACTTAGCTCATGAATTCCCCAATACATGCTCGGTTCGCGAAGTGTGTGGTTGGCTCGCAAATCACGGATTCGCGAATGTCTCTTGCCTCTTAGTTCGCCAAACATTCATGCAACCCCAGTTCACGATTACTTGGAGTCGCAACCTTGCTTGGAGTTCGCAGAACCTTCGATACGTGGGACTTGCAACACATCAGGCAGCTCCCAGTTCGCGGAACGAATGTGCCACTTGATATAGGTTCGCGAAAGCTAAGGATTCGCAAATTGCATGGACTCGCAATTCTTCCCTGCCCGCGAAAGTGCTCGAGTTCGCAAAATAGCCACGGCCCGCAGAACCTTTTCAATTCGCGATGTGTTGTCCTTAAGAATCAAAAAGTTGTTTCTTCCAAGAAGACGATGAAGGCCGATTTAAACTTTAAACCCTAAATTTCAAGTTTTAATCAGAACCTGCACCTAGCCTTATTATTTTTATTTTTCGTGCTTAAATTCCCTAAAAACGTGTTATTATGGAACCAAGAGCACAAAATCAAGATGGAAACACCTCTCGGGTCTAGAAATCATGCCTTAACGCAAAACCCTATTGAGACCTTCATGGTTTAAAATCGCATATCCCTAACCTTTAAGAAAAACGTAAATGTCGTGCTTAAAGAACTTACCTGGTCCGATTTGCGGGATTTGTAATTCGGTTTCTCCTTCTTTTTCCTAGCTTCCACTCTCATCGTTTTCTTACACTTGGGATCTTGTGGACTTGAAATGGGTTTTAGATTATTGTTTAGCAAGGAAGGTTGGTTTCGACGGAATTATCCCCCAATTCAAGGAGGTTGTCCCTAAGTTTTTTCCTAAATGACTTGGACCTATTATCATTTCTAGCCCAATTCCTAGTTTCTACAATATTTATCAATGTTGGACTTGAGGTGAATTGGGCCTAACATTTAAACTTAGTCCATTTGTGACCCAAGGCTTAGCTTTTGTCGAATTCCCATTTGCCTAATTTTCGAAGATCCTTAAATTGGGGTCTCATAGCACAATCTCAATTGCACTGAATTTCACCATTACTTAAACACGAATTTACGCACGTAATTTCCACACAAAATCTCACGTAAGTCACATAAGCACGAAATCAACGTACGAAAGGCACATAATTGCAGTCAGCAGTCGTGCAAATTTATTGGCACTACTATTTACGAGGACCCGGGTGCTACATCCTCCCCCCCCCCCTTGAAGAGGATTTTGCCCCGAAATCAGCCCTTTCGGAACAATTCAGGATAGCGGTCCCTCATCTCATCCTCACGTTCCCAAGTCTCTTCCTCTATCGACTGGTTCCGCCATAACACTTTTACTAGGGGAATCTCTTTATTCCTAAGTGGTTTGGTTTCTCGCATCAAATCTCGACAGGTATTTCCTCGTAACTCAGATCTGGCTTCAACTGTTGGTGCAGAGATTCATTTATCAGCACATGGCTTAGGTCAGCAATATACTTCCGCAATGTCGACACATGGAACACATCTTGTACTTGCGACACTGATGTGGTTAGTTCTAGCTGGTACGCTATTTCACCGACTCTTCTCACTATCTTGAATGGACCAATATCTCTTGGGTTTCCCTTTCTTCCCGAACCTCCTAACGCCCTTCATCGGCGACACTTTCACAAAACCCAATTATCGATTTCAAATTCTAGCGGTCTGCACCTTCGGTCCGCATAACTCTTTTGTCTGCTTTGCGCCGTGCGCATCCTTTCTCGGATCATTGCGATGATTTCCGTCATTTCCTGTACCATGTCTAGGCCTAACATTGCCCTTTCACCGACTTCATCCCAATGTACTAGGGATCTGCACTTACGCCCGTATAAGGCTTCATAAGGGGCCATTCCAATCGTGGATTGATAGCTGTTGTTGTGCGAATATTCCACAAGTGGAAGGTATTTGCTCCAATTGCCCTTGAAATCGAGTACACAGGCTCGGAGCATGTCTTCCAGTGTCTGGATAGTCCGCTCAGATTGGTCGTCCGTCTGCGGGTGATAGGCCGTGCTAAACGACAATTTTGTCCCCATCGCCTTTTGTAAACTCATCCAGAACTTGGACAAAAATCTTGAATCACGGTCCGATACTATCGACAACGGTACTCAATGGAGCCGTACTATCTCTTGAATGTACAGTTCTGCATATCGCTCCATGGTAAATGTCGTGCTTACCGGTAGAAAGTGGCAGATTTTGTAAATCGGTCGACAATTACCCAAATTGCGTCGTGCTCTTTTACATTTCTCGGCAGTTCGACTACAAAATCCATGGTTATGTTGTCCCATTTCCACTCCGGGATTAGCAAAGACTGCAGCGTTCCCGATGGCCGTTGGTGTTCCGCCTTAACTTATTGGCAAATGAGGCATTGACTCATAAATGTTGCTACGTCCCTTTTAATCCCTGGCCACCAATAGTTCGTCCATAAGTCTTTGTACAACTTCATAGCTCCAGGATGTACTGAGTACGGCGTGGTATGCGCTTCCGTCATTATTCGCGGAACCTCCGCATCGTCCGGCACACAATCGATTCTTGTAGTACAGGCCTCCGCCATTTCGGAATGCAAAGTCTGTGGCTGGTTGCTCTGTTTGTGTTCCTTTGGCCTTGATATAGAACTCGTTATTCTCATGCGCTTTCTTGATTTGCTCCAATAGTGTCGGTTGCAGTGTCAAAGCCGCTAGTCTCGTCTCGACTTCACCAAGTGGCACGATCTCCACTTCGAGTCGTTGCAGTTCCGCGTTCATTATTTTCGACATAGAGCGTCAGCTACCACGTTCGCCTTCCCTGGGTGGTAGTTGATCACGCAATCGTAGTCCTTCACCAATTCTAGCCACCTCCTCTGTCTCATATTTAGTTCTTTCTGGGTGAAGAAGTATTTTAAACTCTTGTGCTCGGTATAGATTTCGCATCTTTCTCCGTATAGGTAGTGCCTCCAAATCTTGAGAGCAGCTGCTAGCTCTAGGTCATGCGTAGGGTAGTTCTTCTCGTACTCCTTCAGCTGTCGTGAGGCATAGGCCATACGTTTCCGTTTTGCATCAATACGCATCCGAGCCCATTCTTCCAAGCGTCGCTGTAAACGGAAAATCCTCCTGTTCCTGAGGGTATTGTCAGCATGGGGCGGTAGTAAGCCGCTTCTTCAGCTCTTGGATGCTTTGCTCGCATTCTTCGCTCCATTGAAAAGGAGTGTTCTTTCTGGTTAACTTCGTCAGCGTAGAGGCGATCTTCGAAAAGTCCTTTATGAACTTCCTATAATAGCTTGCTAAGCCTAGGAAGCCGTACTTTTGTCACATTAGTGGCTGTGGCCACTCGATTTTGCTTGGATCCACGGAGATTCCTGCTCCAGAGATAATGTGTCCCAAGAATGCTACTTGGTCCAGCCAGAATTCACACTTTTTGAATTTGGCATACAACTGCTTTTCCTGTAGTGTCTCAAGCACTATCCTCAGGTGCCCCTCGTGTTCATCCTTCGTCCTTGAATAGATAAGGATATCGTCGATGAACACTATCACGAACCGGTCTAGGTACGACTTGAACACCTGGTTCATTAGATCCATAAAGACCGCCGGTGCGTTAGTCAGCTCGAAAGGCATGACTAGAAACTGAAATGTCCGTATCTCGTGTGAATGCAGTCTTAGAATTATCCTCTTTCCGAATCTTCAGCTGATGGTACCCTGACCGCAAGTATTTTAGAGAACACTGTGGCGCCTTGTAGTTGATCGAAGAGATCATCGATCCTGGGCAGGGATACTTGTTCTTGACGGTCAGCTTGTTCAACTCTCTATAGTCTATGCACAGCGTCATTGAGCCGTCTTTCTTTCGCACGAATAGAACTGGTGCACCCCAAGGAGAGAAGCTGGTTTGAA
>JAPQWV010003355.1:0-42498 GCA_027422505.1 Craterostigma plantagineum
AAGCGAGGAATCTCTCTAAATGCCAAGCTAAGACTGTTAGGGAGTGTGCCCTCGGAATGCCATACGAGGACTAGGAATATAATAGGGCGCACAATGATGTATAGGTCAAATAGACAGTTTTATTGTATATACTGTTAAAATAAAGTAGTGAATATTATTTTCATATAATAAAGCATATTATTTATTTATCGAATTTAAAGTCTGCTTGGCATCTGGGCGGTGCGATAAATAAATAACACCCAAATGTTTGAGTTGGACGTCTGATTCTCGTGGGGACGAGGGGAGACACCGGACGGTCCTTATCTCAGCATTAAATAAAAAGTCCGTAAGTCTAAGGATTCTAGGTGGGTGACTAGATATCCGAATATGACTTATTCATTGACGACCACACAGTATCGGTAGTGTCACCGATTACCTGAGAGGTTGTGGGTCGTGAGGAGATATCGGTGATCGGAGAGATCGCGTATTCGGACATTCGGCTCGTATTCGTCTCGATCACATGACTAGGATGTTGTCAATGATTGAACGAATGACTATAGCAGCCTCAGACCGATAGGTCACTGACGGATTTGCTTTCGCGATTTCGGTTTGTCGCTAGTTGGCTAGGTCCGCAAGTGTTCGGAAATGGGACACGGGCCAGCGACGAAACGCACTGACTTTACGGAGGTGATTGCCGGGCTTTGACTGCTATCGGGATTCACTGCCTATATTCGTATAGGTTAACGTCCTATGAGGTAATTGGAGAACGACGATTGTAAAGCCTTCGGCCGAAGAAGCTTAGAAAGCTCGCTCGTATTAGATACGGAGCGGAGTTTTAAATAATCGGTTGGGTCTCGATTTAACATAGAGTTAGGTCAGTGAGTTTGACATTTACATGGCTCTCACCTAACCGGGACGCAAGTGAAAGGCGTAAGAGGTATTTAAATGTATACACTGTAGTCGGTTCGCCCGAATTTCGATTGGATCAAAATTC
Organism: Craterostigma plantagineum; assembly: GCA_027422505.1. NCBI lineage: Eukaryota > Viridiplantae > Streptophyta > Magnoliopsida > Lamiales > Linderniaceae > Craterostigma > Craterostigma plantagineum. The sequence continues at coordinate 974 of JAPQWV010003355.1, forward strand.
GTTCTCAATTGGGATCTGTCCGGTACCGCGGGATTGGCTAGGCGAATACCGGGACTCGCGGATTCCTCCCGTGCCATTGAGACGGACCTAGAGAGTCGCGCCTTAAAAATGGTAATGAACTTGAACGAAAACGGCGGGCTTTTCTCTAGACCTAACGAATGGGATTCGTTAAGGTAGTGGCATAGTGATACGAGGTGTCAACGATTTAGTTAATTCCGGTGACGGTCACGGGAATAATTAGGACTTGAGATTGTCTTAAGTGCTTAATTAATTAACTAAATGAGGCTCGATTGTAATTAAAATAATTAGATTGGATTTAATTATTTTATTACATAAAAATTGAGGGACTAAATTGAGAAATTAGAAACCTCATGGGCCGAAGTGGAATAAAATGAAAATGTGCATGTTGACTTGGTCTTTGACATGTAGACATTTCCATAGCTTGCCACATATTTGAGGTGGCATATGAGTCACACACTTTAGGAGCTTAACAAGTGTTAAAGAAAAAAAATAAAATAATGGTAGTGGATTTTTACTACAAGAAACATGCATAAATAGGACAAGTAATGAGAGTAAAGCTCTAAGCCATGTACTTGGTACTTTTAACTCAACAACAAAGCTTGTAAGCTAGCTAGTAACGTGGGGCTGCCTAAAGATAGTGTACTTGGTACATTTCTAATCAAATATCTAGAGATAAGGAGGAACAAACGTTGGCTGAGGTTTTGGAAACTCGTAAGCTACGTAATTCTAGCCACGGGATCGTTCGACGAAGCCCGACGCCCGAACCGAACTGCCTCTAGCCATCGGGAGCAGTCTCGGAGGTTCGATCAAGGACATACCGGCGTGACGATCTAGCCCGGAAGCCCCGGGAACCAGACGAGGCGCAGCGACGACCATCCGAGGTGCAATCACGTTCATCGACGGTATATTTCGAACCTTACTGATTTGGTTTGCGAAAAATACCAAACGATATCGGAATGATTCGAAAGACCCCTCGTTACGATCGTTGGGAAGTGTAGAATCAATCTGGAAAATTTGGTATTGATCGGAAATCGTTTCGGTTGTTAAACTGTCGAAAGACGGCAGACTGCCGCTTTAGTCGAATTGATAATTTCGAAGTACTGATTTGATTTTATGAAAAATACCAAACGATATCGGAATGATTCGAAAGACCCCTCGTTACGATCGTTGGGAAGTGTAGAATCAATCTGGAAAAGTTGGTATCGATCGGAAATCGTTTCGGTCGCCAAATAGTCGAAACACTGACGGCTGCCGCTTTGTTCGAACTAGTTTGGAACGAAATTATTAATTCAAATAAATTTGTAATAAATTCGAATTTAGGAAATTCGAATTAGACGTGGTCTCCTGAGGCTCAGGGCAGTATCTTGAGCCCTCGGGAGAAGCCGAAGGGCGTTAGGTCGAATTTAGATGTTGAAAATCGAAAATTCGGCACCCTACGCCGCTCGGTTCAAAACGCGCTTCCGCTATCGCCACGTTGAGCTGTTCGGGGGCCGGCGTCGATTAATCGGGCCCACTCCAACAGTGGTATCAGAGCTATGGCTCATGCATGGTTCGACCGAAGGCCTCGAAAGCCGATGTGGCGAACGAACGGTCGACGTAGTTTGGAGACTATCGTCGCTCGTGACGTCGGTCGGGCACCCGGCGTCAAAATTCTGTATTGCATGTTTATGTGGGACATTTACGCGGGCTTAGGTTCTAACCGGGTTATTTGTTTAAGGGCCGTTTGCTGCCCCCCGGTATGTACATGGATTACGGGTTGTTCGGGAAATAATTCCCCCCGTGTTGTATTTTTCCGCTTTATTAGATAAGTTAGAAAAATGGCAGCCGTTCGACGCAAGGCGAGATTGAAGGGTTCGACGACCCGCGTGACGACGAGTCGACGTTTGGAGATCAAAGACCCGGTCGTTTTACGACCCATGTAATAGGACCAGTTTAGAAATAGCCCGCGCATTTGTCCATTTAAATTGCTTTCCTAGGGTTAGGATTTAATTAACGCATTTATGTGCTCGTGCTTAATTTTTTTTGCTATGAGAATACAAACTCCCATAAAATACTAAGTGAGTAAAGGGATTGGATGCCCTGTCTTCTATCAAGCTCGGGTTAAGTTGTTACGAAACCTAAATGCAAGGTTTGGTTCCGGGTATGCCGGCGCCTTGCATTTGTTTTCGTTTCGATTTGCTCGTGTGCGTTAGCGTCGCTCGTCAAGACCACACTGTGCGGTAAAACGTACGGTTCAAGTGTGCGGTTTTGAGCAAAGTTGATAGGTCGCACTTAGACAGTCATACCGCCTTGTTCCGGATTTACCGGCGGGGGTCCCTGACTGAGACAAAGATAGTTGAGACATTCGACGAGGTCGGATTCGTGCGGAGCACGACTTCGTGGGCCGCTGCAAACCAATAAAACGACAGAGGTTGAGGTTTGCATCCGCCCACGGGGACATCAACTCCACTATCGAAGTTATCAACGAAACTTCCAAAACATCCAATGGGAGAAAAATGGAGTTTATGAAAAGATAGTGGGAGTCAAACGGAATAGAAGTCCTTGTTCGCGTTTGATGATCTATACAATCAACTTAATAGGCCTTTTATTTTCTGCAGCATTTTCTCTCAGTGTAAGTTATGTCTACCGCTTTAAACATACTGCTCAAGGAGAATAGGTTGACTGGGTCAAACTATTCAGACTGGCTTCGCAACCTGAGGATTTTCCTTCAGATTGAGAACCTTGTGTATATCCTTGACTCCGAATTGCCGCCGGCCCCAGGGGCGCGGGCAACCGAGCAGGCTCGTGCCGCTTATGACAAGCGACTGCGCGACGAGCAGCTCGTAAAGGCTCATGTCCTCGGATCGATGAGTAACACGCTGCAGCGTAGCCATGAGGGTATGGCTGATGCTCGAGCGATGGTTCAGCATCTGAAAGAGCTTTACGGTGAGACGTCAAGGACAGCTCGCTATGCGGCTTCGTCGCAGCTCTTCCGATCGAGGATGTCTGAGGGTGAGAACGTTGGCGAACATGTTATGAACATGATCACAATGATCGAGAGATTGGAGACTCTCAATTTCCGATTTGATCGGGAATTACAAAACGATCTCATCTTGCAGTCTCTGCCTCCGTCCTTCAATGCGTTCATAGTGAACTATCATCTGAACGGCATGACGCTGACGCTTCCTGATCTGATGAATCAGTTAGCGACGGCGCAAGGTCAGATGAAGAGGGCAAAGCAGACTGCACTTGTCGCTACCTCTTCGAAGCCCCAGAAAGGCAAAAAGAAGAAGGGCAACAAGCTCAAGCCAACAGGGAAGGTTTCTAAGAAGAACAAATCTTCTGGGAAATCGAAGCAGACCGGTGTAAAGCCGACGGATAGGTGTCTGCATTGCGGTGCGCTGGGCCACTGGAAGCGGGACTGTCCGAAGCTCAAGGGTGAGCAGGCTGCGTCAGGTAAGGAACTTAATGTTTTAGAAACAATTTGTTCATCATCTGTATACTCTACTTCCTGGATATTGGATTCCGGAGCTAGTACTCACATTTGTGTGTCCACGCAGGGTCTGGGACCAAGTAGAGCGCTTGGGGAGCGGGAGATCGAGGTTAGAGTGGGAAGCGGGGATAGTCTCTCGGCAAGCCACGTCGGATCAAGATCTCTTGTTTTGTTATCTGGGCATGTGTTGCGTTTGTACGATTGTCTTGTACTCCCGAGGGGTTTTAAGAACATCGTCTCCATTCCTGTTCTGAGCAGGAATGGTTATGTATTTAACTTTAATAAAAATACATGCCACATTATGTATCGAAACAAAAATGTTGGCAACGCGACACTGTTTAATGGTTTGTACTATTTAAACACCCAGAACGACGTATCTGTGAATACTGTCACAAACAAACGAAAGTCAGGAATAAATGCGAGGTACTTGTGGCATCTTCGATTAGGGCATGCTGGAGAACGCAAGATCCACGAGTTGGAGAAAACGGGATTTTGAAACCGTTGGGATCAGATCCCTATCCGACTTGTGAGTCGTGCCTCCAAGGTAAAATGACCCGATCACCCTTCACCGGGACATTTAATAAAGCCACGGAAATTCTCGGTTTAATTCACACGGACGTTTGCGGGCCATTCAATGTGAAGGCTCGAGGTGACTTCCACTATTTTATTACCTTCACGGATGATCACAGTCGTTACGGACTAGTGTATCTGATGAGGTATAAAGCTGATGCTCTTGAAAGGTTCAAGGAGTATAAGGCATTAGTGGAAAAGCAAACGTCGAAACTCATTAAAGCCATTCGATCGGATCGAGGAGGCGAGTATATGAGTGTCGAGTTTGACCAGTTCTTGAAGGAGAATGGAATATTATCACAGATGACTCCGCCCGGTACGCCACAGTTGAATGGCGTGGCCGAACGTAGAAACCGAACTTTATTAGATATGGTTCGTTCTATGTTAAGCTATACAGATTTACCGATATCATTGTGGGGACACGCGCTTTTGACAGCGGCGTATACCATAAACCGGTGTCCCTCGAAGTCTGTTAACGGCATTCCGTATGAGATATGGACTGGTCGTTTACCTAGCTTATCACATATTAGGATTTGGGGTTGCCCCGCCTATGTGAAAAGTTGAAAACAGACAACAATGGAGTCTAGGTCAATGAAAGGACGTTTCATAGGTTACCCTGAAGACTCTATGGGGTACCTATTCTATTTTCACGATGATCAGAGGATCGTTGTGGGCCTACACGCACACTTTCTCGAGGAAGAGTTCATTCGAGACTGTGGCGTTGGCCGAGAGGTCACTCTCGAGGAGCAGTCGACCGAAACGCCCTCACAGGATTTGGAATTGGATGGTCCGAGTGAAGCAGTCTTGCGACGATCTGAAAGGGTGCCACGCCAACCAGAGCGGTATGGCATGTCACACGTTGAACACGATTATGTTGCGACTAGGGGACTTCTAAGAGAAGATCCCGCTACTTCGATCAAGCTATATCCGATGTTGACTCAACGAGATGGATTGAAGCTATGCGGGCTGAGATAGACTCAATGTACTCAAACAAAGTCTGGACTCTTGTAGACCTACCGAGCGGTTTTAGACCAATTGGTTGTAAATGGATATACAAGAGAAAGATTGGATCTGACGGACAAGTTGAGACATACAAGGCCAGGTTGGTTGCCAAGGGCTATAACCAAAAGGAGGGAGTCGACTATGAGGAGACTTTCTCGCCTGTAGCCATGATCAAGTCTATCCGCATAATGCTCGCAATAGCTGCGCACTATGATTATGAGATTTGGCAGATGGACGTCAAAACGGCATTCCTTAATGGATTCCTCAAGGAGGAGATTTATATGGAGCAGCCAAAAGGTTTTGAGTCGCATGCAGATGCTCACAAAGTGTGCAAACTGAATCGGTCCATTTATGGACTGAAACAGGCCTCTCGTAGCTGGAACCTACGTTTCGATGAAGCAGTTCGGAACTTCGGATTCGAGAAAAACGTAGATGAGCCGTGTGTCTACAGAAAGAGCAGTGGGAGTATGGTGTCGTTCCTTGTATTGTACGTGGATGATATCCTTTGATAGGAAACGACATCGGGATGCTCTCGTCGGTGAAAGCGTGGCTTTCAACTGAATTCTCCATGAAAGATCTGGGAGAAGCGACGTATATACTTGGTATTCGCTTGTTCAGGGATCGAGCGAACAGAACGATCGGCTTATCTCAGGCCCTTTACTTAGAGAAAATCCTGAAAAAATTCAGAATGGATGACTCTAAGAGAGGGTTCTTACCTATGCGACATGGGATCCATTTGTCGAAATCAATGTCACCTCAAAGTGAGGTAGACCGACGAAGGATGAGTGGGATACCCTATGCGTCTGCAGTGGGTAGTCTGATGTACGCGATGTTGTGCACACGACCGGACATTGCCTACGCTGTGAGCGTGGTTAGTCGGTTTCAGGCAAACCCAGGTGAAGGACACTGGACAGCCGTTAAGAATATCTTTAAGTACCTTAGACGGACTAAAGACTTAACGCTTGTCTATGGAGGAGCGGGACTAGAAGTAGAAGGTTACACCGATTCGGACTTCCAGTCGGACGTGGATGACCGAAAATCTACTTCAGGTTTTGTATTCGTGCTCAACGGTGGGGCAGTGTCTTGGAGAAGCTCCAAGCAAAGCACGACTGCCGATTCCACGTGTGAGGCAGAATACATAGCAGCCTCAGAGGCAGCTAAAGAAGCTGTTTGGATGAAAAAGTTCTTGGAGGAACTTACTGTGGTACCAGTTGCGGACAGACCGCTTACACTTTGGTGCGATAATAGCGGTGCAGTCGCGCAGGCAAAGGAACCACGATCTCATAGCAAGTCCAAACATATTGAGAGAAAATATCACGTACTACGTGAGTTCGTGAAAACGGGATGATCGCCGTGCAGAAAATCGCCACCGCGGAAAACGTGGCGGACCCACTTACGAAGCCCTTGTCCCAGGCAGTTATGGAACAGCATCTAGACAAGATGGGCTTACGATACCATTGTGACTGGCATTAGGTGCAGCACATGGCATTCGAGTGCAAGTGGGAGGCTGTTAGGGAGTGTGCCCTCGGAATGCCATACGAGGACTAGGAATAGTATAGGGCGCACAATGATGTATAGGTCAATAGACAGTTTTATTGTATATACTGTTAAAATAAAGTAGTGAATATTATTTTCATTATAATAAAGGCATTATTATTTATTTATCGAATTTAAAGTCTGCTTGGCATCTGGCGGTGCGATAAATAAATAACACCCAAATGTTTGAGTTGGACGTCTGATTCTCGTGGGGACGAGGGAGGAGACACCGGACGGTCCTTATCTCAGCATTAAATAAAAAGTCCGTAAGTCTAAGGATTCTAGGTGGGTGACTAGATATCCGAATATGACTTATTTATTGACGACCACACAGTATCGGTAGTGTCACCGATTACCTGAGAGGTTGTGGGTCGTGATGGAGATATCGGTGATCGGAGAGATCGCGTATTCGGACATTCGGCTCGTATTCGTCTCGATCACATGACTAGGATGTTGTCAATGATTGAACGAATGACTATAGCAGCCTCAGACCGATAGGGTCACTGACGGATTTGCTTTCGCGATTTCGGTTTGTCGCTAGTTGGCTAGGTCCGCAAGTGTTCGGAAATGGGACACGGGCCAGCGACGAAACGCAACTGACTTTACGGAGGTGATTGCCGGGCTTTGACTGCTATCGGGATTCACTGCCTATATTCGTATAGGTTAACGTCCTATGAGGTAATTGGAGAACGACGATTGTAAAGCCTTCGGCCGAAGCTTAGAAAGCTCGCTCGTATTAGATACGGAGCGGAGTTTAAATAATCGGTTGGGTCTCGATTATAACATAGAGTTAGGTCAGTGAGTTTGACATTTACATGGCTCTCACCTAACCGGGACGCAAGTGAAAGGCGTAAGAGGTATTTAAATGTATACACTGTAGTCGGTTCGCCCGAATTTCGATTGGATCAAAATTCGTTCTCAACTGGGATCTGTCCGGTACCGCGGGATTGGCTAGGCGAATACCGGGACTCGCGGATTCCTCCCGTGCCAGTTGAGACGGACCTAGAGAGTCGCGCTTAAAAATGGTAATGAACTTGAACGAAAACGGCGGGCTTTTCTCTAGAACCTAACGAATGGGATTCGTTAAGGTAGTGGCATAGTGATACGAGGTGTCAACGATTTAGTTAATTCCGGTGACGGTCACGGGAATAATTAGGACTTGAGATTGTCTTAAGTGCTTAATTAATTAACTAAATGAGGCTCGATTGTAATTAAAATAATTAGATTGGATTTAATTATTTTATTACATAAAATTGAGGGACTAAATTGAGAAATTAGAAACCTCATGGGCCGAAGTGGAATAAAATGAAAATGTGCATGTTGACTTGGTCTTTGACATGTAGACATTTCCATAGCTTGCCACATATTTGAGGTGGCATATGAGTCACACACTTTAGGAGCTTAACAAGTGTTAAAGAAAAACAATAAAATAATGGTAGTGGATTTTTACTACAAGAAACATGCATAAAATAGGACAAGTAATGAGAGTAAAGCTCTAAGCCATGTACTTGGTACTTTTAACTCAACAACAAAGCTTGTAAGCTAGCTAGTAACGTGGGGCTGCCTAAAGATAGTGTACTTGGTACATTTCTAATCAAATATCTAGAGATAAGGAGGAACAAACGTTGGCTGAGGTTTTGGAAACTCGTAAGCTACGTAATTCTAGCCACGGGATCGTTCGACGAAGCCCGACGCCCGAACCGAACTGCCTCTAGCCATCGGGAGCAGTCTCGGAGGTTCGATCAAGGACATACCGGCGTGACGATCTAGCCCGAAGCCCCGGGAACCAGACGAGGCGCAGCGACGACCATCCGAGGTGCAATCACGTTCATCGACGGTATATTTCGAACCTTACTGATTTGGTTTTGCGAAAAATACCAAACGATATCGGAATGATTCGAAAGACCCCTCGTTACGATCGTTGGGAAGTGTAGAATCAATCTGGAAAATTTGGTATTGATCGGAAATCGTTTCGGTTGTTAAACTGTCGAAAGACGGCAGACTGCCGCTTTAGTCGAATTGATAATTTCGAAGTACTGATTTGATTTTATGAAAAATACCAAACGATATCGGAATGATTCGAAAGACCCCTCGTTACGATCGTTGGGAAGTGTAGAATCAATCTGGAAAAGTTGGTATCGATCGGAAATCGTTTCGGTCGCCAAATAGTCGAAACACTGACGGCTGCCGCTTTGTTCGAACTAGTTTGGAACGAAATTATTAATTCAAATAAATTTGTAATAAATTCGAATTTAGGAAATTCGAATTAGACGTGGTCTCCTGAGGCTCAGGGCAGTATCTTGAGCCCTCGGGAGAAGCCGAAGGGCGTTAGGTCGAATTTAGATGTTGAAAATCGAAAATTCGGCACCCTACGCCGCTCGGTTCAAAACGCGCTTCCGCTATCGCCACGTTGAGCTGTTCGGGGGCCGGCGTCGATTAATCGGGCCCACTCCAACAAGAACATGATAGCTTGCGCACTCACAAGAGAAGAGTACAATCGTGTGAGCTCATGCGAATCTGCCAAAAATATGTGGGACATGCTTCAAGTCACACATGAAGGAACCACTCGAGTTGTGCAAGAAAGGATAGCCCTCTTGACTCACCAATACGAGCTGTTCAAGATGGAGGACAACGAGACCATAAGCCACATGTATGCCAAATTCATGAACATCATTAATCAAATGTTCTCGTTGGGAAAGAAAATAGAAGATGGTGAGAAGGTGCGAAAAATCCTGAGATCTCTTCCTAGAGAATGGAATCCCAAAGTGACCGCCATCTATGAAGCAAAGGACTTGGATGAACTTTCAGTGTCAGAACTGATCGGATCTCTGACCACCTACGAGATGACTCAGATCTCCATCAAAAAAAAACCACCAGTCCGAAATCAACCAAACATTGCCTTTAATACCGAACAAGAACACGACTCTGAAGGCGAAGAAGAATCTGAGGAGGACCTAATGGAGCAGATCGCCATGCTGACCAGAAAGTTTGACAAATTTCGGATGAGAAGAAAGTTCAAGGGAAATTCAAAATTCCAACCTAGGAACAAGGGAATATCGTCATCCGGAAACAATGTACAGAAATGCTTCAAGTGCAACAAGCCAGGCCACTTTGCCTCAAACTGCCCGATGGAAAATGGTGACAAAAAGATAAAGAAACAGAAGGCCATGGTCACAAACTGGGAAGAGGCCGGGAGCGAAGAAGAGGAAGATCTCGCCTACATGGCCGCGGATGATGATCAGGTATCGGACTCATCTACTATTAAGAAAATATTATTTCTGAATGAACTATATGCTAGGTAAGATGAATCTCAACGCTTCCTCAGCCTTTGAAGTAGATGAAAAAGAAGAGATGCTTGAGATAATTCAAAATGCAGAAAGAAGGATTAAGTCACTCAACTCACAAGTGAAGGGTCTAATTAGGCAACGAGATGAAGTAGCTAGAGAGAAGCATCAAACGGATCTAGAAAATGAGCACCTGAGAGCCGAGCTAGAGACTCTTAGGAAAGAAAAGGCCTTGTGTAATTGCGAGAAACTTAGGAAGCAAAAGAATATATCTAGGGACATGTCCGCTCTTAAGGATTTCTTAGAAGAAAATTCTCGTACTAATGTTAGATTTCTTGAGGGACAACAAAATCTTGATATGTTACTTAGTATTCCTGCACAAATCGGGAAAACAGGATTAGGATATTCCACAACACATGAACATGCTGCACCTCCACAAAACGTTAGGAAACCTAAATGTTTTTCATGTGGTCGTCTTGGTCATTATGCTAACCACTGTTTCTTGAAGAAAGCTGATAAATCCAGATATGTCTGGAGACCTAAGAAAGTTCCTGACTCTGGCCAGCCTGTGACTGAGAGATCACAGCCTGTGATACATGATATACCATTGTGTTAACAGGAATTACTTTGCTGCTAACCATTTAGGACCCAATCAAAATTGGGCACCTCAGAAAAGAACTGATTCATGCAGGTACAAAGAAGAAAATCCAGTAGGAAGAACAAGTGGTACCTCGACAGTGGGTGTTCCCACCATATGACAGGTGATATCAGTAAGTTTGTGTCGGTGAAAGCATATGATGGAGGATATGTCTCCTACGCCGACAACACAAAAGCTAAGGTTATAGGAGTTGGAACTGTCGGTAACACGTTACATACTACTATAGATGACGTATGGTTGGTTAAGAATCTAGAACATAACCTCATTAGCATCAGTCAATTATGCGATAAAGGTCATACGGTTACGTTTGAAAATGATAAGTGTGTAGTTAGAAATAATGATAAGGTACTATTCAGTGCATCTAGGGATAGAAATATATATTGTATAACTCTTGATGATATCACTGACCAGAATGTCAAGTGTTTAGCAGTTACACAGGATGACACCTGGTTATGGCACAGACGCCTAGGACATGCCAACATGGAATTACTATCTCACATTACAAGCAATGCACTGATACGAGGTGTTCCTGACATAAAGTTTGTCAAGGACAAAACATGCAAGGCATGCCAGATGGGCAAGCAGACTAAGACATCTTTCAAAGCAAAGAATGTGATATCTACATCCAGACCTCTGGAACTGCTGCATCTCGACCTTTTTGGTCCGGTTCAGACGATGTCTCTGCGAGGTAAAAGATATGCCTTTGTCATCGTTGATGATTACTCCAGGTATACTTGGGTGATATTCCTTGCACATAAGAGTGAGGCATTAGATAACTTTGCATCGCTAGTAAAGAGACTTGAAAATGAAAAAGAAACGAACTTATGTAGGATACGAAGTGATAACGGTCTGGAATTTGATAGTAAGTCGTTTGCATCATTCTGTGATCAGTATGGATATAGTCATAATTTCTCTGCTCCTATAACCCCCCAACAGAACGGTGTTGTTGAACGTAAAAACAGGGTATTACAGGAAATGGCTAGATCTATGTTACATGAGTATGATATTCCTAAACAGTTCTGGGCGGAAGCCGTTAGTACAGCCTGTTACGTGTCTAACCGTATCTTCCTTAGGCCGATATTAAAGAAGACTTCTTATGAAATCTGGCATGGTAGAACTCCAAATATAGGTTACTTTCATGTGTTCGGATGTAAATGTTTTATCTTGAACGATAGAGATAAGAGAGGAAAATTTGACTCTAAGGTTGATGAAGGGATATTCCTTGGTTACAGTCTTACGTCTAAGGCATATCGTGTTTATAATAAAAGAAAGCTGACTGTTCAGAAATCCATACATGTTACTTTTGATGAGATGCCTAACACAGATGCTACTGATGAGGAAGGTATAGATTTGCCCTGTGCAGAATTGCAGGATATTAAAGACAGTGAGGAAGATATTCCTAAAGACGAAAATGCTGAAGCAGAGGAACCAGAAGCTGGAGAGCTGCAACCTAGAAAATGGAAACATGCGTCCAGTCATCCAATAGATCAAGTGATAGGAAATATCAGATCTGGAATCAAAACTCGAGCAACTGTACGAAATCAAGATACGGAGGAATCTCATGATGTACTGCTTTCAATGATGGAACCAAAGACAGTCCATGAAGCTCTAGATGATATATCTTGGGTCTCAGCCATGGAAGATGAGTTATCTCAGTTCGAAAAGAGCGAAGTGTGGACACTCGTAAAAAGACCAGACGATAAATCCATCATAGGAACCAAATGGGTCTTCCGCAACAAACTCGACGAACACGGTAATGTCACAAGAAACAAAGCGAGGTTAGTTGCAAAAGGTTATTCCCAGGAGGAAGGTATTGATTTCGATGAAACTTTTGCACCGGTAGCTAGATTAGAATCTATACGTGTCTTACTTGCATATGCATGCTTTAAACGTTTTAAACTTTTTCAAATGGACGTAAAAAGTGCATTTTTAAATGGTTTTATAAATGAGGAAGTTTATGTAGAACAACCACCGGGCTTTGCTAGGGAAGATTTTCCAAATCATGTCTTTAAATTAAATAAAGCATTATACGGTTTAAAGCAGGCTCCTAGGGCATGGTATGAAAGGCTAAGTAAGTTTCTGATTGACATAGGATTTTCGACTGGAACTATTGATAATACGCTTTTTATTAAGTATGAAGGTGATCACATGATACTGGTCCAAATTTACGTTGATGATATCATATTTGGAAGTACTAATATCCTTCTCTGCGAGGAATTTTCTAAGTCTATGCAGAAGGAATTTGAAATGAGCTTAATGGGTGAGCTGAACTACTTCCTCGGGTTGCAAATAAAGTAGCTTGACAATGGAACCTTCGTATCCCAGACGAAATACAGCAGGGAATTACTGACTAAATTCGGGATGAGTGATTCCAAAGCGATTTCCACCCCTATGCATCAGACCACCAAAATAGACATTGATGAATCAGGTACACCGGTTGATCAAACACAATATCGAGGTATGATCGGAAGCCTTCTTTACTTAACTGCTAGTCGCCCTGATATCATGTTTGCTGTTGGTATGTGTTCGAGATATCAGTCTGACCCTAGGGAATCTCACTTGACCGCAGTCAAGCGGATTCTTAGATATATCAAGGGTACTGTCAATTTTGGTCTGTGGTACTCTTATACGGATGACTTCCCATTAATGGGATACTCCGACGCCGACTATGCCGGCTGTAGGGAAGATAGGAAAAGTACCAGTGGAACTTGCCAATTACTTGGGAATTCCCTGGTAACTTGGTCTAGTAGAAAGCAAAATGCTGTCGCCCTCTCCACAACCGAAGCTGAATATATGGCCTTAGGAAATTATTGTCAACAAGTTCTTTGGATGAAACAAACTCTTAGTGACTTTGGATTAGGTTATGACAAGATTCCTATTATGTGTGATAGCACTAGCGCTATTAGTATTACTAAGAATCCCGTGCATCATTCTCGTACTAAGCATATTGAGGTTAAACATCATTTCATACGAGACCATGTTCAGAAGGGGAATATCAGTGTGGAATTCGTAGGAACAAATGATCAGATCTTCACTAAACCCCTAATAGAGGCAAGATTCTGCGACATCCGTGATCGATTGGGAATCCTCGAGCTTAATAAGGTTAGTAAATCTGCCTAATTCTATCATCTACTCTAGGTTATTCTATTTTAGATAGAAATTCATAGTTATCCCATCTTAAGATATTCAGCCCTTAGAATATTTCTGAGGATCCTATAAATCTTTTCCTTAAGTGAAATTCTCGTATTTTAGGAAGAAATTCGTAGTTATCCTTCCCAAGACATTCCTTCAGCCATCTAGTTTATTTTAGGAATATCCGATCTTCAAGATCTGCCCTTAAATGTGATTAAGTTATTTAAGGAAGGAACGCGTGGATACTGTTTCAGCCGTTCAGTTATTTTAGGGAACTCATTTTCTTTATAATATATTCCTATCCAGTCCTGTCACATCCCTTCCTTAATTATGAAATCCCGTCAAATCAGCCCGATATCTCTGACAGTTTTCCACCTTCCAACTTCGAAATTTCAAATTTCAAATTTCAAATCTCATCCTTATCTCTTCCTAAAATAAACCGACCCTATTCTTTAAATTCAAAACCGTTCCTTATCATCATAATCTCATTCATCTTCTCCAAGCTTACTTTCAAACCCTAACTTCTGAAAAATGGCTAAAACTTCCACAACCAAGGCAGCCACCAATGAGCCTTCAAGCCGAAAACGCAAGGAGCCCACGTCTGATGAATCCCCCCTTGAATCTCCTTCTAAATCACCAGAACAAGCCTCAGCCTCATCGCCTTCTGCTCGCAAAACTCGATCCAAAGCCAAATTCTCTGAAAAGATCTCAACCCCTTCCAAAACTGCAAAGAAGAAGAAGAAAACCAAGAAATCCAAGACGCCCGAACCAGAAAAGTCTGCCTCAAGCTTCGAAATTCCTGAAGAAGTTCCCAAGGTTACCCAGGAATCGCCGCCGCGATCCCCAACTCCAGTCGAAACCCAAAAATCACCTCCGCCAAAATCTCCTGAAAAAACAGCCCTCACCACTTGAAAAAACCTCGCCACTTCCGCCATCAAGTTCAAAATCCTTTGCCATCCCGCCTATCGATCTGTCCAGAACTAGTGAGATCCCAGCTGAACAGCTTTTTCGGGAAGAAAGTAACCGCACCACCTACAAAAGCTTCCTCAAAAGAGATATCGCTCGTGGTCGCGTTGTTGCCTTCGACAAGCTACCTGCTGGAACTGTTATAACATGGCTGAAAGACTACGGATGGGAGCAAGTCCTTAGTCTCAACACGCCCTTCTATCCTGAGGTCGTCAAGTTGTTCTATGCCAACTTCGACTACGACGAGTTTGAAGAACATATCACCATCCGTTCCTATGTTCTCGGACACAAGATCGAGTGGACCACTAAGAAGATGAATGCTATGCTTGCAGTTCCTGATGAACCCTTCTGCCACTACGACATGAACGACTGGTGCCATGCTGATGGTTTCGACCCCAGTGATGTCCTTCAGAAACTCTGGAATACCCGCACCAAGCCCCGCTTTTCAGATGGAGAAGCTCTCAATCAACTTCCCATAGATTTCTTCTTCCTTCATAAGCTGCTGAACATGACCTTGTGGAGTGCCAAAATCGGAAGTGGCGGCCACTCTACCACTATGAATTTCATGAGCACTTTTGCCGTGTACATGATATCCCAGAACCGCAAGTTCAACCTCGGATATACCGTCATGAAGCACATGATTCAGGCCGTTGAGAGTAAAGACAAGGCGCTGCCCTATGGAATGCTGCTCACTCATATGTTCGAGTGTGAAGGTATTATACTGCCGCCAGCGTGGGAAGATAAGGCCGTCCACATTGTGGACCTTGTGACCTTGAAGCGGATGGGTATTCACTACACAAAGGGCCAAAGTTGGTTCAAGGCTAAGGAGAGTAGGTCAGTGGATAGCACCCAGAAACGGTCGGCTGCGAAAGGAAAAGCGAAGGTCAAAAGCGACGAGGACGATGACTACGAAGATGAGCTGAGCATAGGGAAGGAAGGAATCTCTGTGTTGCGCCGCGATATCTCCGATATCAAGGCTGATAATCAGAAGCGCTTCCGCAAGCTCAAAGAGCAGTATACCGAGCTTTCACTGAAACTATCCAAGCTCTCAAAGCTCATCAAGAAGTCCCTCTCTAAGCCCGCAGATTCCGAGACCTCTTCAAGCCAGTAGGCTGCCCTTCTAGTTCCTTTCTGCTCCTAGTTGCCACTAGGATATTCCAGTTCCGTTCAGTTTTTAGTTGATCCTCCCGCCTTTTTTTGATGATGAAGGGGGAGTAGTAGTAAGGTAAGTTTAGACGTTTAGCGTCTAAGTATGTTAGTGGTAAGTATGTATAGGGAGGCTCGTTGAACCCTAATATAATATTTTGCTGCTATTATGATATATCTCCTGTGCTTAACATCTTTTGCTCTGATCTTAGGATATATCGTATGTTGATCTCACGCTCTGATGCGTAACTGTGCTACTTGACTTGCATAAAATTTCTTACTAAATGCTAAGTGCCTGCTGAGATGATTACATGATTGCTTGAACCATGCTTGGAAAATGCGCACTTAGGCAGGGGGAGCACACTCACGGGTAATCTCTAAATTTTTAATACTCAGGATATAACATAGAAAAGATAGGATATATCAGCACTTAGACAGGGGGAGCAAAATTAGTCCAAGATATGTCCTAGCATGTCATAGAGATAACTGCACATAGGCAGGGGGAGCAAATATGTATCACATGTGATTAGGAAATATCGTATGCTCTGCTTTGTGATTATGGAACACTTAGACATATGCGCTAGGACTTGCATGATCGAATATGCTTATATGCTTCCGTGCTGTGTCAATTACATGTCATCATCAAAAAGGGGGAGAATGTTGACCTTTTTGGTCTATGTATGTTAGAGAGTTTTGATGGATAATGTAATTGTAATGACATTAGGTCTATAAAATAAGCAATTCGATTTGGGACAAATAAAATGTCTAAGTTCATGTTAATATTCAACCATGCATTGTTTATGAGCTATAAAATCGATTAAGTGTTGAATATATGAATTGCGTGTGATTCTGTGATGATTTGATGGAACTAGGTGATCGCATGTTATAGACAGTCCATGAGATAGGATATATCGTACTGTGCTATATATGGAAATAATGCATGAGATATCCTACTGAGCTATATATGGAAAATATGCTGTTTATATATATGGAAAGTGATATATCCGTTGATACTAGTTTATTCCTGGACGAAAATCACTTATGCGATTCTTTGCATGCTTTCCACTGAATTTAATGTGCAATATTAAATTAATATCTTTCCCTATGTTGATTGAAATATTATAGGAAAGATTTGATTTGATTGATTTTCTGGATAAGATGTTATATGCTATAAACGGATGTGATCTCTGAAATAAGGAAAGGTTGGGCCGTGATTGATAAATCGTATTAAGTATTCTCGGATCTGACTTCTGTGCTAAACATGGTATTATACTATGAATTATACATAGAAAACGTGCTGATGTGACGCTATCTTATGTGCTACACTTGGAAAGAAAATCTGGATTGACTTAGTCTAGAAACAGATAGCAGGGAATCTCTTGTGGAAAATTCTGATATGGTAATTATATGCGAAATGCGTGAATATGCTTGAGAACGAAATTGACATTTGTATATGGAATATAATCATGCTTAAATATGCTATATGACCGTTGTGATGATTTATTAAAGAGCATGATTTATATGGTATGATTGCATGGAAACTATGCTTGATTAGGCAATTATTGTTTGATATGATTTTTCATGTGAAGTGCTATTTGAAAAGGATTATATATGAGCTGCACTTCATACTTTCGAAGTACTTAGATTTTGCGAACCTACGACAAATAAGCATACGAGAGAAAAGTAAGCAGAAAGACACTAAGAGATTCCTGAGTTTCCACTTGCGATAACTTTCTGCCCACCTGAGCGTTAATTTGCATATCCATCACTGAGCGAGTGATTCACCTTGATATTCCAACCTCCTGCCATACATTCTGTCTTCGGACGTGTTGTCTTCGAACGTGAGCAATACCAAGGAGGCAAGGTCGACGTTTACGCACACGTGAAGGGAAGGACAAGTCCGGGGGCCCTTCGGTAGCGAGCTGTGTCTGTAGGGATCAAGGAGATTCCGAGGAACGAAACTCGGCGTGTGGTAACCTAGTAGTGGCTAGAGTTCGACTTGTTTCGGTTGTGTATTGGGCTAACCAATCAGTTTTGTATCCAGCTACGGTGCATTATAGTGATTGGTTAAACTCTTGGGAAGAAAATCCCAAGGAGAGGAGTAAACCCCAGTTGGGGATATAACCTCTATAAAAATCCTGTCTCGCATTTACTTTTCAGTTATTCCTTTATCGCTGTGAGACAGACCCGACGCACATCCGACGTTACTAGGATATATCAGGCATACTCGTCACAAACACTAGTAGGCATATCTAAGTCATCACACTTAGTATTTGTGAAAAGAAGCAATAATTTCTATAGGCCTAATTCACCCCCCCCCCCCCTCTTAGGCACATTTATATCTTCAAAAACATTGACGGAGCCATTCGTCGAGACGTTCAACATCCGGCTACCAAGTGAACAAGGCGGTACAGCAGGGGTGGTTCCTGTCCGCGTCGTGTACGAATGGAGACCTAAGAAGTGTCCGACGTGTGCCTCATGGTCACATGCGGCACTGACTTGTCCAAATCGGCCGAAGGAGAATGATGAACGAAAGCCAACGGCGAGGGCTGAAACGCGACAAGTCCGCCAAAAAGAGCCGCGACCACGAGTGGAATGGTGCCAAGTGGGTGCTAAAGGAAAGGCCGTGATAGTGACCGAGAGGGATGAGATGACCATACACGGGGAGGAGGAGAACAGGTTAGAACATGTGAATGGGGACGATGCCTCAAACTCTATAGTTGGTGACAGGAACCCCTTCCAAGTTCTAAGTATTTTAAATGACAATGCTTTTATTTTGGGTCCTGAAGCAAATGCAGCCCACTCACG
This sequence comes from Craterostigma plantagineum, assembly GCA_027422505.1. Taxonomy (NCBI): domain Eukaryota; kingdom Viridiplantae; phylum Streptophyta; class Magnoliopsida; order Lamiales; family Linderniaceae; genus Craterostigma; species Craterostigma plantagineum. The sequence goes on from JAPQWV010003355.1 coordinate 19,569, forward strand.
GGTTGATGGATGATACCGGTCATTTGGAGCTATTCGCAGTGTGTGGCGGATAGCTGGTAGTTGTTATTTGGTTTTGGTTTTCATTGCTGACGTTGTCTTTAGCTTCAGTAGTATGTTACTGGTCGATGTGAGCTTATATGCTCGCCGTTTTGTACTCTGTACTTTTCTTTTCATTTATTAAATGGGACTTTAGGCCAAAAAAAAAAAAAAAAATTCTCCTTAAAAGCCCATAACTAATCACAATTTGATTTATATTACCTCTCAAGGCCCAATTCAAAGACGAGGAATTAGTCCCGTCAATATTTTCACGCAGAAAACCCACGGCGCACATAATCCGATGGCGTCACTCTGCAATTCGATACTCCGGCCACCTACGCCGGCGAAATGGTGCCGGATAGTAAAAACCCGACCCTCGAACCATCCCATCTTCCTAACCCGACCCGATAGCCCGCCCACAACACATCTCAGCTCGCAAATCGTTTCAAGTACCCTCAAAGCTGCGAACCCACCTCAGAAGTACGTTTATCCCGACCCAATTCCTGAATTTGCCGAAGCAGTATGTCAAACAAACATAAGCTCTTATGATTAAAGATTGAATCTTTACTCTTTTGATTATGATTTTTGTCTCTGATGTTGTGATATAGGAGACCAGTAAGTTTAGAGCTGAACTGAGTAAGGTTCTCTCCAAGGAGAAAGGTACATTTGGACAAGACCTTCAAAGGGTCATCAATGTCTGCGCAGAGGTAAATCCAACTTCTGCTGTAAAGATCATTACCTTATCAGCTTATCCTATGATGTTTGTCAGATTCTAAGGGAGTTCTTGGAGGAAGAATACGGCGGGCCAGGGACGTTATTAGTCGAGCCCTTCACCGATATGATGGTTGCGCTCAAGGAAGAGAAGCTTCCCGGCGCGGCCGTGGCTTCGCGCGCGGCGCTGCTTTGGGCACAGAAGAACGTCGATAAAGATTGGGAAGAGTGGGTAGAAATGTATGGAGAAAATTCTGCTTCACATACGCAATAAGCAGTAAGCAGACTTGCAATTGAATGAATCGGGTTCGCCATAGTCGGGTCGGGTTTGAGGTGTCGGGCCGGGTTCTGAAAAAGATTCAGTGGAAACCTTTGATTGCATTTGATTGGATTAGATAAGCAGTACGCGTCATTCGCATCCATCAAAAGTCGCTAATTGGATTCAACGAACGACATCTGTTTCTAGAAAGGAGTATAAGATTTTTTAGACTCACGCGCGCATTAGCTACGCAGTAAGTGCACGCGTGGGTCCCCCGCGCTACATGTTTTTCTTCTTTCTCCTCTCTCTAATTTTAAGTCAACTCCACAGCAATAATTCGATCTTTTATCGCAAGATTATGTTATTCATTTAAAGTTTGTAAGTTTGTATAGAAAGATTGAAAAAAAGGTGAAGTGATCAAGAGAAGTCTTTATTTTCACCTCTAGCAATTGATTAACTTCCATCTATTTTGTACTCCATTTCTTTTACGATAGTGGGCAATGGAATCCGCACGATAAGTGGATAGAATCACATCTGAACTAATTTATTATTAGCCTGATTTTCATTTAATATGAAAGTTAATATAGCATTTTTTTAACTGTATTTATGGTATGGTAAAGTATCTAAAATTTCATCTTTTTACTGCCTTTTGAATGCAAATTAAAAAAAAAGGGATTACGATCCCTTGCCTTTGCGATGTATTACTATTAACAATTATTTGAGCATGTTTTTTGACTACACTACAATATTACAATAATTGTAATTCATTCCAAGCCCATGCGTACAGTCATGGAAACGATTGTATCAATTCTTGTGTATATTCACACCTAATTAGTACAAAATATCATTCAATCAAGCTCTTTAAATAGCGTTCACATCTATTGCCTCTTTCAATTCCTTTGTTTTTTTTTAGCCGTAATTCTATATTACCACCTGGACAAGTTTCATATTCAACATAACTCTTCGTCCCCAAAACCTTAACAACAAAGAAAACAAAGAAATAATATTAACTTCGAGAAAAGGCCATCAATCACTCGACAAACACAATCTTTTTCATCCCACCTCAGTTTAATAGAAAAAAAAGATACTGTTGTATATAATATTATTACAACAGTGTTGAAATAGGTCTCTTTTTATGCTTTTGCCTTCTCCATACACAACACAATCTTCCTTTTCAATTCAACCCATAAAAAGCCATGGAGTTCTTCACCAAAACCAAGGCTGTAAAGCTAAAGTCTCATCTCAACAAGTACTTAATCGCCGACGATGACCAAATCTCGACACGTCAGAGCCGTGACGGCGCCGTGAGAAGGGCTCGCTGGGCCGTCGAACTCGTAGAAACAAACCCTCACGTCGTTCGCCTAAAGAGCTGTTACGGCCGTTACTTAACGGCGTCAAAGGAGCCCTTCTTGCTCGGCATGACGGGCCACAAAGTATTACAGACAATCCCAGAAAATTCAGACAAGGAACTAATCATCGAGTGGAAGCCCTTGAGAGATGGATTTCAGGCAAGAAAAATATATTTGTTTTTTTTTTTGTAATCTTGTTTGGATAGAGAGTTCGATTTTGATGAAAAATTTTCAGGTTAAATTGAAGTCCTTCGCCGGAACTTTCCTAAGGGCCAACGGCGGGACGCCGCCGTGGAGGAACACGGTGACACACGACGGCCCTCAGTCGGCGGCGGCCGCCCGTGATTGGGTGGTGTGGGACGTGGAGGCCGTCGACGTGCCGGAGGACGAGGAGACCGTTGACTACTGGTCAATGGTTTCTCACTATTCGTCAGTTTCCGATGAGATTTCGGGCATGGATTTCGGGTTCGGGTCGCCTATTTATTCGGGTCGGGACAGTTTTTCTGGGTCGGCTTCGCCGTCGCCGAGGTGGTTGTCGTTTAAGAAGGTGCGTTTTGTTCGACTGAGAAAAGTCTACCGTGTTGAAAAAATCAATATTTTCTGGAAATTTCGTTCTTTATCCTTTCTCCACACTTTCAACGAAAATAATTATTACATGCAAGCAAGTGAGACATATCTTAATTTCATTTATAGTTATTACAAGAAAAAGTAGATATATTATGAATCGTTGGTGCGTTTTCTTTGAATGATAGAATATGCGTATCTTATTGCATTAATATAACGCAGATAGTGGACTTGACTATAATCTATGCCATGTATTTGTATTGGCCTATGTGGCCATTAATCTCTTCTAATTTCGTACAAGATATGAATAAATGGACTTTATAGCTTATTTATTTATCTTAGGTCAGAAAATGTCACAATCATCATCGCCGTGTACATCGTTCACTTGGTTTATTAATTACATCATTTTTGTTTGATTAAGGAAAAAAACACTCATCTTTTAAGAGTTCTGTCACTGTGAGGCGACATGAAAGTTTGATTCTTGAAATAATTTTAAACATGTGTCTTATTTTTGAACACGTAATGCCGAGAATTGCTATGATTAAAGTGTCATAATTACATCAATTCTACTAAATCAATGCGTTCCTATTCGGAGTTTTAGACAACACAATTACAATATAATAATGATAAAAAATAGTAATTTAATTCTATCATTTACCATTTCTTCGATATAGAATAACTTTTCACAGAGCCCAATGATAACCCCTCGCCACCGTACAACGTCGGCGATGGACATCTTCCGCGGCGCCAAAACCGTCCGCCTCAAAAGCGTCCACGATAAGTACCTCGGCGCCGACGAAGATCGGCACGCGGTGACGCAAACCCGCGACGGCTCCACCAACTCCGTCAAATGGACCGTCGAGCGCGTGCCCCACACGGACCACGTCGTCCGCCTGAAATCCTGCCACAACAAGTACTTAACGGCGTCGAACCACGCCTTCCTTCTCGGCATGACCGGCCGGAAAGTTCTTCAGACGAGCCCCTCGCGCCTCGACAGCTCCGTCGAGTGGGAGCCCGTCAGGGACAGTCCGAACGGCGGCGGCGGCGGAGTAATAAAGCTGAAGACAAGGTATGGAAAGCGATTCTCTTCTTAAAATGTCGAAATTTGCTGGAAAATGCTCTGAATATGAGATCTGTATTCCTCCATTGAAAAAGGTACGGCCAGTTTCTAAGGGCCAACGGCGGCGTGCCGCCGTGGAAGAACAGCGTCACCCACGACGTGCCGCATAGGACGATGACCCAAGATTGGGTTTGCTGGGAAGTAAGCATCATCGACCTAAGAAGGGAAGAAGAAGAAGGAGACGAAGATGAAGAGGAAAACAGAGCCGAAGAAGCTGAGGAGGATTCGACATCAACGAGCCATTCGTCGAAATCGACGACTGCCAGCTTCTCTAGGCAAGAGGTATACCAACGAATTTTACGGGCCGGGTCGAGTCGGGACGACCCGTTTGGCAGTAATCAAGTTCAGTGGACTGATGCACATGATGTTCGATGAAATGTTTGTTCTGTATCTTGTTTTTTCTTTTTTGCAGTCGAACGATTCTTCGATGGGTTCTTCGCCGACGGCCAGCGATGGAGGAAGGTTTATCTACTTCCACATAGCAGACGAGTACGGAGAAATCGAAGAGGGCTTCGACGAGCTTTCAATTACGTTCAAGGGGAACGATGTGAAGGACTTGACCAAGAAATTCGAAGAAGAGCTTGGAATTTACGGTTTGACTGTGTGCACTAAAAGCCCTTTCAATGGAAATCTTTATCCCCTTCGTCTGCAGCTTCCGCCCAACGGCGGGCCCATGCACGTCATCGTCGTTCCACCACAATCAAAAGGTGAGATTTTTATCACAATTGAGTTTGTCTGAGAGTTTATTGGCATGGTTCATAATTTTTCATCATGTTTAACTTAATGGTGTGCAGCAGCAGCTGGGGAAGATTTGGAGAAGATGGTAGGAAGTTTCTAGAAGGAATCGAGGAAGTAGTTCAATTTTGCATGCATGTTTTTTTTTCCTTCTATGTACATCCCCTGTTTCTGTAATAGAATCCTAGGTTTGCATGAAAGTTGAAGCAGAAACAGAGTCTGCTAGCCATTGTTGCAAGGAGAATGTAATATAATAATATGGTTGAAGGAGATTCATTCATTGTGAAGAATTTAGATGTGTTTTGAACGGATCACAAGAACAAAGAATTAACGTGGTTCAGATTCTATTGAGTCCTATATCCACGATCCAAAGATTTCTCTTTTACTGATACAGTGAGTGTTTTACAGAAAGGGTAATATGGAGAAGACGACTTAATTACACAGATCATCTCAGACCCATTTAAATTAAATAGCCAAAAGCGCTCCAAATGATAAAAATGGTTATTAACTGAACTCGGCTCCTAATTGAAAACGTCGCTGGCAAGTGCAGTTTAGTAAGTGACTTAGTCTTCAATAGTTGCAACACGCTTTTGATCTTTAGCAACAATTCTTGAGCTTTTATCGAACAGAGACCAGCTTGGCTCTTCTTTCTTGAACTCTTGCATGGCTTTTAGTCGATCACCATGCTTCAATACCCCCCCCCCCCCCCCAAGATGGACTGTATAGATCCAATACAGACATCCTGACTAAGAAGTTATGTAACAATGGTCCGGTGAGAGGCTTAGTGAATAAATCTATCAACTGATTCTCGGTTCTGACAGGAAGTAGTTTGATCTCCCCTTTGGTCACATGATCTCTCACGAAGTGGCAGTCGATTGATTTCTATATGTTTTGAGCGTTCGTGAAACTTGGGATTAGAAGCCAACTTCATTGCTGAAAGGTTATTGTCGGGACTTGGTGCGCCTAAGCTCGCCGGAGATGGCCGGGAAGTCGCCGGCAAGAAGGCCCGACGATCATTGAAGAAGAGTTGAAGGAAATCTGCTAAGTTCTTATGTTTAAGCTGAGATTAAATGTGGGTCGTTGATCTCTGTTCGCGCCTCATCTAATGGTGATGATTTAAATCTGGTAGATTAAACGAGGGACGTTGGATCTGGCGCGCTGAAGATCAGACGGATGAGATTCGTCCCTGGGAAAATCGTTTAACACCTTTATAAGTGAAATAGCACTTTCTGTATAAGCTCAGATTAACTGTGGACCATTGGATGCGATGAAGATCAGATCGACGGCTGATAGCGATCGCAGGAAATAAAACCTGAAGCAACTGTTATAAATATCAGAAAATCAGCTTCAACCCTCTCACTTTTAGGGCTTGTAACTCTCTCTAGAGTGAGAATTAGAGAGAGTTGGTAACTAGGGTTTTATAGTAGACGTGGAGTACTGTAAAACTCGTGTTGGTGATCGATCGAATAGAAAGCTCTGTTGGTCCGTGGACGTAGGCAAAGTTTGCCGAACCACGTTAAAATCGCTGGGCTTTTTCTGCGTTTTTCAGTTCTGTTTTCCTGCGAATTCGAGCTGCGATTGCTCGAATTGTTACGATCGATTGGTGAACACTTAATCACTGATCGAAGGCGAGTCGATTGCAGCTGATTTCATAACAATTGGTGCGGTGTAGCTGCGGATCGAGGCGATCTTCAGAGGAATGGCAGCAACTCGACTCGAAATGGAGATCTTCAACGGATCGAATGATTTCGGTCTCTGGAAGTTGTAGATGAAGGCGCTTTTGACTGAGAAAGGTCTTGAGGAGGCTTTGAAGCCTGATAAAGAGATGGAACCGAAGGATATGACGGCAGAGGTGAAGAAAAAGCTCAAGGAACGAGCATATGCAACGTTGATCTTATGCTTGAGTGATCAAGTGCTTCGCAAGGTTGCGAAGGAGACCACAGCTGAGGATCTGTGGAAGAAACTTGATGCACTGTATATGACAAAGTCCCTAGCTCGACGTCTATACTTGAAGCAGGCTCTGTACACGTTTAGAATGGAAGAGGATCAGCCTTTGGAACAGCAGATCGATCAATTCTCGAAACTGATTTTGGATTTGGAAAACATCGGTGAGGAATTGAAGGACGAAGATCAAGCTTTGCTATTGCTTTGCTCACTGCCTAAGAGTTATGAGCACTTCAAGGAGGCTCTGTTGTATGGTCGGGAGACCTTGAAGCTTGAAGATGTGCTCTCAGCATTGAGCTCAAGGCAGCTCAATACTAGGAAAAATTCTGAAATTACAGAAATGTAGCTTCGGGGGATATGCTCTTTGTTAAGCAGAAACAGAAGTTTTTCCAAAAGAAGGGCAAAGGCAATGAAGTGTATGAGGCTAAGGGTCCTGTGAGGTGCTTCCACTGTCAAGAGGAAGGTCACATTCGAAGATTTTGCCCAAGAAGAATCGAATCAAACACAAGCAAAGGCAAGCAGAAAGCTGTGGCTGATTTTGCAGAGTTTGGTTATGAAGATGCTGAGATTCTGAGTTTATCTGAGCATGTGGAGAGCAAGGAGTGGATCCTTGACTCAGGGTGCAGCTACCACATCACTTGCAACAAGGATTGGTTGCAAGGATTCAAGGAAACAGCTCATGGAAAGGTAAAACTTGGAAATGGCAGATTTTGCAAAGTGTTTGGTGTACGATTTGTGCATTTGAGGCTCAAGTCTGGTGTTGTAGGGATTCTTAAGGTGTTAGGTATGTCCCGGAGTTGAGGAGGAACTTGATATCCATAGGAGAGTTGGATTCGAAGGGATACAACGTAAGAGCCGCAACTGGAAAACTGACAGTTTCAAAACAGAGCAGATTGGTTCTGTCCGGTTTTCGGAGGCATGGCATTTATGTCTTGGAAGGCTGTTCTGTGATGAAAGCTGTACCTATTGAAACTAGGAAATGTGGTCTATTGAATGTGGTAAGAGGGAAGCCACAGAAAGCTCGTTTGGGGGTGAAACGAGCTGCTCCAAAACCCCTACTTGGAGCAGTTTTGGAAAAAACTGCTGTAGTGAACTTGAAGAAACTGAGCTCGGATGGGGCTGATTCTGAGCTAGAGGTGGAGCCGATTTCACCAAGGAATGAGAGCATGTTAGAGCCACATATGAGGCCTAGCTCTGAGGTGGGTGAAAGCTCGGACATGGAGGTTGAAACAGAGCAAGAAAGTTCGACCAAATTTGAGATAGAAGCTGAAAATTCTGGAAAACAGCTTGGTAGCAGTGCTGATTTTCGAGCTGCTGAGTCTTCTGGTGCGAAGGAGGACAAGTCAGATGGAAAGGACAGTAGTTTAAGAGCTTGGAAGGAAGCTCTTGAGGCTGTGAATGGAGAATCTTCGGGGGAAACGAAGATTGGAAGCTCGAACGCCCGAATCGGTTCCAAGTGGGAGATTTCAATCTCGCTTGGGCTCGACAAGGTGTCTTTCGAGGCTCGAAGCTCCTAAGGAGCTTGATGACCAACAGAGCGGAGTTTCGGATCGAGGTGGAGCTTCGAACGAAGCTGCGAGAGGAATTACAGCTGAAGTTTAAGGGAAAATTCCTGAAGCAGAAAATCAGTTTCGGGGCTGATTTCTGGTGAATTGAGCTGCTTGTAGATCGTTTGTTTGAGCTGTTTCGGAGGAGTTCGGGGCATGGATTGCGAGCTCTAGGCTCAAGGTGGAGTTTGTCGGGACTTGGTGCGCCTAAGCTCGCCGGAGATGGCCGGGAAGTCGCCGGCAAGAAGGCCCGACGATCATTGAAGAAGAGCTGAAGGAAATCTGCTAAGTTCTTATGTTTAAGCTGAGATAAAATGTGGGTCGTTGATCTCTGTTCGCGCCTCATCTAATGGTGATGATTTAAATCTGGTAGATTAAACGAGGGACGTTGGATCTGGCGCGCTGAAGATCAGACGGATGAGATTCGTCCCTGGGAAAATCGTTTAACACCTTTATAAGTGAAATAGCACTTTCTGTATAAGCTCAGATTAACTGTGGACCATTGGATGCGATGAAGATCAGATCGACGGCTGATAGCGATCGCAGGAAATAAAACCTGAAGCAACTGTTATAAATATCAGAAAATCAGCTTCAACCCTCTCACTTTGAGGGCTTGTAACTCTCTCTAGAGTGAGAATTAGAGAGAGTTGATAACTAGGGTTTTATAGTAGACGTGGAGTACTGTAAAACTCGTGTTGGTGATCGATCGAATAGAAAGCTCTGTTGGTCCGTGGACGTAGGCAAAGTTTGCCGAACCACGTTATCGCTGTGCATTTTCTGCGTTTTTCAGTTCTGTTTTGCTGCGAATTCGAGCTGCGATTGCTCGAATTGTTACGATCGATTGGTGAACGCTTAATCACTGATCGAAGGCGAGTCGATTGCAGCTGATTTCATAACAGTTATCACAATAGATGGTTGTAGCCTGGCCTAGTTTAATTCCCAACTCTTGCAGCAAACTCTTTATCCACAGCAGCTCTGCCACAGTTGAACCAAGTGCCCTATATTCAGCCTCAGTTGAGGATCTTGAAACCGTAGCTTTTTTTTTGCTTTCTAGGTCAATAGAGAATCACCAAAGAAAGTGCAGTAGCATGTTACTGATTTTTGCCCCAATCTGCATCAGAGAAGCCCTTTGGTTCTAAGTTGGAAGAAGAGTCAAGAGGATTCCTTGCCCAGGTGAGGCCTTAAGATATCTTAGTAAGTGATGAGTTGCTGCCATGTGACCTGTTCTGGGAGCTGAAATGAACTGACTGAGCTTGTGGACAGCAAAAGTGATATCTGGTCTGGTAAATTCAGGTAAAGTAGCCTTCCAATCAGCCTTCGATATTTGAATGGATCAGCCAGCAACTCTCCATCAGCTTCAGTTATCTTACCAGATGGATTCATAGATGTTGTTAATGGCTTTGATCCTAGGTACCCTGTATCTTCAAGAAGCTGAAGTGTATATTGCCTCTGAGAAATATATATTCCTGCTGAACTTCTAGCTACTTCAACACCCAGAAAATACCTCAGCTCCCCCAAGTTCTTTATTCTGCAACTGTCCTTTAGAGAGTCTTTACCTCCTCAATTACTTCCTTTGATGGCCCAACTAATATAATGTCATCTACATAGACAAGTAAAACTACTAAAGCATCACCTCTGCCTTTAATAAATAGGGTATGATCTGATTGAGTCTGGGAGAAACCAAAAGTCTTGACTGCTTCAGTGAATTTCTTGTTCCATTGTCTCGAAGCTTGTTTGAGACCATAAATTGATTTGTGTAGCTTACAAACCATTTTCCTGGCCCTTTTATGTCACAGTCCATGTAATATCCCTGTGGCAGTTCCATATAGACCTCCTCCATCAAGTCTCAATTCAAAAAAGCATTGTTTACATCCATTTGTATCAGGTTCGATCCCAGCTTGGCTGCCAAAGATAGTATGATCTTAATGGTGTTGGGCTTTGCTATAGGGGCGAAGGTGTCTATATAATCCACCCCTTCTCTCTGATCATACCCCATAGACACCAATCTAGCTTTGTGTTTCTCCACCTTTCCTTCTAAGTTAAATTTCAGCTTTGTATACCCAGCGGCTTCCTATGGCCTTTTTGTCTTCTGGTAGTGAGACTACCGACCATGTTCCATTACATTTCAATGCCTCAAATTCCTCATCAATGGCTTGCTTCCATTGTTCTGATTTTGCTGCCTGAGTGTATGTCTTAGGTTCTTCTGCCATGATGAAACTATTGATGAATGTCTGGAACTCTGTTGAGAAGTGTTGATAAGAAAGGACTCTTGAAATTGGATGCAAAGTCTTACTTTATGAGATCTTATTACAATGGTAATCCTGCAAGTAGTGGCCTTCTTGTCTGCCTCACTGATCTTCATTGATCAGTCTGAGAATGGACATGATCCTCCAGGGGTACAAGTGTATATTCTATAGGTGGGACATTCTGTTCTGATATGGAGTCCTCACTTTCTGCAGGTGGGACATTCTGTTCTTCACCTATTGGATGTAGGATATAGGGTCTTGGACGCACACATGTTGCAAAAGGATCCTCTGTGAGAGAGTTGTGATGACTCTTAAATGGAAAAATATCCTCTTGGAATTGAACATCCCGAGAAATAAATACTTTCCTCGTCTTCAAGTTAACCACTTTGTATCCTTTTACTCCATTTTTGGCTTGCCAAGAAAAGCACATACCCTAGCTCTTGCATCAAACTTCTTTCTACCTGCAGCTAAGGTTGAACAAAAGCACAAAGAACCAAACACTCGAAGCGTTCTATAATCAAATGGTCTATGATATAGTAACTCGTAGGGACTCTTGCTGTCTAAACTTATTGAAGGAGTCATATTGATTAAGAAGGCAGCTGCCAACACACACTCGGACCAGTAATCAACGGGTAAAACAGCTTGAAAATAAAGTGATCTTGCTACATTCAACAGATGTTGGTGCTTCCTTTCTACTATGGCGTTTTGTTGGGGAGTCTGCACACAAAGCAAGTGATGTATAATCCCCTTGTCCCTAAATAGATCAGTTAGACAAAACTCTTTTGCATTATCAGTCCGTATCACCTTAACCTTACATTTGAAATGTGTTTCAGTCAAGTTCAGAAAATAGGAAATGACTGATTTGATTTCAGATTTGAGTTTGATCATAACAGCCACGTAAATCTAGCGTTATCATCTACTATGGTCACATAATATTGATGTTCTGAATGTGAGGGAACATGAAAAGATCCCCAAACATCACAATGCACAAGATCAAAAGCAGAACATGCTGTTTTATTAGTGTTAGGAAACATATTCCTTTTCTGTTTTGCAAGAGGACGAATTTTACATAACGTGCTTGTCTGCCCAATATCATGTTGAACTGAGTATCTAAGTATGTCTAGAACTTTACTAGAGGGATGTCCTAACATTCTATGCCAAAGATCTAAAGACAGCTTAGTAAGAAAAACAGGAGCAATGTATCTGTTTGGTCAGGAAGCTCACAGATACCAAGTTGAAATGAAACTGTGGAACAACTAAAACATCTGTCAAAGTAATAAAGTCAATCAATTTAAAAGACCCTCCTTTCTTAACCTTAATGACTGAGTTATCTGGTAGGATAACATTAGATCCTTCCACATCACGCTAAGCATATTTTCATTTTCCACACACATGCCTAGTTGCCCCGGAGTCAATCAACCACATTCTTGAATCTGTCATTTTTGGCAGATTGAAAGACAAACTCATATCTGTGTTTTTCTCCACAGGATGGGCTGAATCTGCATTATCCTTTGGCACATTTGAGGCCGATTGAGCAAACAGGGCCTTCAGGCTTTCAAGGTGGAAGGGAGTCATTTGAAGCTGCACAAGAGCATCCTTTGAGCTAGTTAAGTTTGACTGGTGCTGTCCCACTTTCGAAGTGGAATCTACTGACATCAGATTCAATATCTCCCTTAGATCTCTGATTTTGTCTGAATCCTGGCGGGTAGCCATGAACCTGGTAGCAAGTTTCAATTGTGTGTCATTTCTTGTTGTAGTGGGTGCACACAGGTCTTGCAACGTCTTTCCTCTGGCCATAACTTCATTTTCTTGCCCAATCTTGATCATTCTTGATAGTCATCATTGCCATATTATTAGCTTGATCTTCTCCACTTCGACTGAGACCTGGTGCCATTGATCTCTGCTTCTCTTCTTGGATTAATAAAGAAAACACCTTATTGATAGCAGGCAACGGATCCATTAACAAAATCTGCCCCCTAATCTGGGAGTAGGAATCATTTAGCCCCATTAGAAAGGTGAGGACATAATCCTCATCCAAATAAGCCTTCAGCTCCTTCACATCTCCACTATCACACTGACAGCTAGGCTTGTAATTGATCACTTCGTCCCATAAGGTCCTCATCTTGGTGCACTGAAATGCTGCTTGAACCTTGTTCCAGGTTGATCAACTCCCTCTTGAGCTGAAAGATTCGTGGCTTGTTCGTTTGCCCAAACCTCTCTAGCAGTAGAAATATACAGAATCCTAGCCGAAATGTCCTTCGCAACTGAGTTGAGAATCCATGAGATCACCACGTTGTTGTTCCTTTTTCGGGCAGTCAACTGATTTTTAGTGCTCACTGAATTGGTAGAATGTCCCACAGGTTGCTTAATGGTCCCATCAACAAAGCCCTCCTTGTTCCTGCCTATGAGAGCAATCATCATGGTTCGACTCCATGTCGCATAGTTGTCTCCATTTAGCTGTTCGTGGACAAGAAGCTGGCCGGAAGTACCATTGTTGTTCAAGAAAAAGCAGTCATTAATAAAGACCGTGGCACTTGTATTTGTAGTAGGAGGTGTTGTGGAATCTGCCATTGATGCTAATGAGTAGGTTAAATTGAGATGCTAATGAGCAGAACAAATCTGAGATGAAGCTTTAGGGGTGTGCGTATTCGGTTAACCGAGTCGAATAACCGAAATACTGAAAATTCGGCACAAAACCGAGCAGAACCGAAAAAATCGGTTCGGTATTCGGTTATTAAAAAAAATTTGATAATTCGGTTCGGTATAGGTTTTGGATTTCGGTAAATTCGGTATACCAAATTACCAAAATTTTAAAATATATATACAATTTAATATAACTTTTTTGCCAAATTTTTTTTAAATATTATTAGAAATTCTTTTTTTATTGAAAATTCGGCTAATTCGGTAAAAACCCAATTAAGCCAAAAAAATTCGGTAATAACCGAATACCGAACCGAGAAATTCGGTTTCGAAAATAGGGGAACCAAAATTTTGCTTCACCAATATTTCGGTTCGGTTCGGTTTGTACCGAACGTACACCCCTATGAAGCTTCGTTCTTGGAAGAAATCACAGCTCTGCGGTTGATGCTCTGATACTACATGAAGAATTTAGATGTGTTTTGAATGGATCACAAGAACAAAGAATTAACGTGGTTCAGATTCTATTGAATCCTACATCAACTATCCAAGAGATTTCTCTTTTATTGATACAGTGACTGTTTTACAGAAAGGGTGATATGAAGAAGATGACTTAGTTACACAGATCATCTCAGACCCATTTAAATAGCCAAAAGCGCTCCAAATGATAAAAGACTGTTAACTGAAACTCGGCTCCTAATTGAAAACGTCGCTGCAAGTGCAGTTTAGTAACTGAGTCTTCAATAGTTGTGTTGATGTTTGACCTTTACCCACCGTCCAAGCATATTGGTCAATGGTTGCAATATTCATGTTGGGACAAACAAAAGTAATGTCAGGCTGCCCTATTAGCTGTCAAAGACGTGCATCATTTTCTTGGCTGCTTTCACATGGAAAATCGCATCAAACCTTTGCCTATAAATAGGCATTATGCGATGAAGAGAATAAATCACCACAGCCATATAGGTCTTCTCGTCTCCAGTTAATTCTTATATAGCCTACTCCCTATATTGTTGTAGTTGTTTTTGTATCACGTCAGTTTACGTGTCTGTAATATCTCCACATAATAAAGAAGTTCTACCCTCCGGCCCGTGGAAGTAGGTCATTCTGACCGAACCACGTAAATCTCGTGTCATTGTCCAAATTTATTTTTCGTCTCTTTTATTTATTATCGTCATTTTTCGGGCAAATAATTATCGGGGATTTCAGCATATCCTAACAAATTGGTATCAGAGCCAACCCAATTTATTTTTTAGCCACCATGACGATAACAAAAATGTCAATTGAAAAGTTCGACAGAAATGTCAACTTTGCAATGTGGAGTCTCAAGATGGAGGCCATACTCATTCAAGACGGTTGTGAGGTGGCGCTTGAAGGCGCAAAGAAGAAACCAACCGAAATGAAGGACGATCAATTTAATGAATTGGACAAGAAAGCCAGATCGACTATTATATTAAATCTCTCTTACGAGGTTTTACAAGAAGTTGCCACGGAGACGACGGTCATGGGTATGTGGGATGCGTTAAAAGCTATCTACATGAAGAAAACTAAGGAGAATCGGCTTTATTTAAAGCAGAAGCTTTACAGTATGAAAATGACGGAAGGTACTTCTATTCTTTCGCATCTCGATAAATTCGATTCTATCATTATTGATTTGGCGAACGTAGAAGTCAAAGTGACGGACGAAGATCAGGCCATAATATTGTGTTCCCTTCCCTCGTCTTTAAAACATTTTGGTGACACGATTATATACGGAAAAGACACAATATCATATTCTAGTGTCAAATCCGCGTTGCAATCGAAAGAACAGATAGACAGGGATATTACAGGAGAAACAAGTGGTGGCCAGGCAGAAGGCCTGTTTGCACGGGAAAGACCAGAACGTAGAGACGCTGAAAGTAGCAGATCTATAGAAAGGTCGAAATCCAGGTACAGAAATAAAGTCTGTAATTTTTGCAAGAAAAAGGGTCACATCAAAGCTGATTTTTTAAACTAAAAATAAGGAGAAAAATAATCAGCAATTTAATAAACCTGCCGAAGCTAGTTTAGCCGCTGATGAGAGCGATGGAACTATTTTTGTAGTAACTGCAAATATTGTTAGGTCTGATAATGAGTGGATCTTAGATTCAGGTTGTTCTTACCACATAAGTCGGAGTCGGGATTGTTATTCCACATATGAAAATTTTGATGGTGGATATGTTTTAATGGGAAATGATGCTCCGTGTAAAGTTGTTGGTAAAGGCACGGTTAGGATCAAGATGTTCGACGGAATCATCCGAACGCTCACAGAAGTCAGACATGTTCCAGATATGAAGAGAAATCTTGTCTCTTTAGGCACACTTGAATCTCAATGGTACAGGTTCTCAGGTGAAGGTGGAGTTTTGAAGATTGCCAGAGGTGCCCTTGTCGTGATGAAAGCTTGCAGGTCTGGAAATTTATATATTTTGCAGGGAACTACAGTTACAGGTTCCGCTGCAGTTTCGACATCCCCGGAGGTTGATACAACGCGATTATGGCATATGCGACTTGGACACATGGGAGAAAAAGGCTTGACGATTTTAAGCAAGCGGGGCCTACTTTGCGGTCAAAGTACTGGTAAGAAGGACTTTTGTGAACATCGTATTTTTGGGAAGCAGAAACGAGTCAGCTTCAATTCGCCAGCTGTCCACAGGACAAAAGGTACTTTGGACTATATTCATTCTGATGTATGGGGTCCTTCTCGTGTTCCGTCCAAAGGTGGTGCAAGATACATGTTGACTTTCATTGATGAATTTTCAAGGAAAGTCTGGGTCTATTTTCCTAAACAGAAAAGTGATG
Organism: Craterostigma plantagineum; assembly: GCA_027422505.1. Classification (NCBI taxonomy): domain Eukaryota; kingdom Viridiplantae; phylum Streptophyta; class Magnoliopsida; order Lamiales; family Linderniaceae; genus Craterostigma; species Craterostigma plantagineum. The sequence goes on from JAPQWV010003355.1 coordinate 35,531, forward strand.
TTTTCCTAACATTTAAACAATGGAAATATTTGATTGAAAAGCAGACAGGAAAACAGATCAAGCGGTTGCGGACAGATAATGGCTTAGAATTTTGTGGAAGCGAGTTCAACGAATTCTGCAAGAATGAAGGTACTGCTCGACATCACACTGTTCGAATGATGTCTCAACAAAATGGTGTTGCGGAGCGCATGAATCGAATGCTTTTAGAGAGAGCTCGATGTATGATCTTCAACGTTGGGTTGACAAATGATTTTTGGGCTGAAGCTATTACTGCAGCATGTTATATTGTCAACCGCTCACCGTGTTCACCGATCAACTTCAAGACTCCTGAGGAAGTATGGTCAGGTACTCCTGCTGATTACTCCAACTTAAGAATATTTGGGTGCCCAGCTTATATGCATGTAAACGAGGGAAAGTTAGAGCCTAGAGCTAAGAAATGTATTTTCCTCGGTTACGCTTCAGGGGTGAAAGGATATAGACTATATAATCCTGATCCCAAGTCACCCAAATTTATAATTAGCAGAGATGTTACTTTCAACGAGTCTTCTATGTTGCATCCTGATAAATGTATTTTAATACGTTTATTATTGTATTTAATTGGGTTATAATAGAGAATTTTTGGTCATTCCCTGCATTTCTTGGCTCTATTTACACTCATTTAAATATTATAGGACCTTCGAATGGTTATCGAGCGAAGAGGAGCGAAAACGAGGCGAAAACGACACAAAAATGATGAAAAATGAAGGTTCCAGCAAGTGTTCACGGCCGTGAGTAGGCATGCAAATGGCTGTGAACGTCGACAGAATGGCAAGATATTCATCTGCCCTACGTCACGGCCGTGACACCTCATGTGAAAGGCCGTGAACCACGGCAGTGAGTTGAAGAAGGTTAAGTCACGGCCGTGAACATCATGTACGAGGCCGTGACAACGGGCAGAAGCTTAGCCAATAGACACTGTACACTTCACGGCCGTGACTACCTCATACGAGAGACCGTGAATGTGGGCAGTAGATGAAGATTTGGAACAAGTGATGATTCACGGCCGTGACACATCATGTCAGTAGCCGCGACTCAAGGCAGAAAGCTCAATGAGGGAAAAGTCCGCCGATTCACGGTCGTGAATGTCATTGTCAGTGGCCGTGACCTGTGACAGAAAGTCAATATTTAGGGTTTAAGCCACCGTCGCGGCCGTGACTCCTGTTGCAAGATCCCGTGAAGGGTTTAAAAAGGGCGCAAAGTCAGCCTTAATGCGTAATTCACGGCCGTGAAGGCCCGTTAAGTGGCCGTGAACGTGCCTAATTTCAGGGTTTTGGCCCAAATTCGATGCATAAAAGGGGAGTTCTTCTCAGAACTCAAAAACAACTTGATAGGGACGAAAACTTAGAGAAAATGAGAGGAGGAAGAACACTAGAAGCAGCCCGGTGATTCGGAGAAGCTCAAGGGACGATCCAACAACGAAGCCACGCCTAGTCGATCGAGGAACGAGAGCTCCACCTCATAAACACCATTTTCACTTCTTAGGGAAGTTTTTATGAGTTTTCTATCCTCGTTTCCTTTGAATCTCGTTGTTGTTTTGCCTAATATGAGTAGCTCATCCTCTTGTGTGTTTAGGAGTAGGTGAACGTTGGGTTATGTCGTAGTTAAGGCGTAGGAAAATCGTGAACACGTGTATTCGACTATTTATCGTTCTATGATATTGCTTCTTTGTCTCAATATGTCTATGTGTTGATATGAATGTATGGTACATCGTTTAGGGCGACAGCTAAATAACGATTAGGCCGTTCATAGATGTTAGGATTCGAGTATAGGGCGACAGCAAATACTCGATCCTCGCCGTCTAGTAATCGCTAAACTTAGATTCCCACGAACGTTTAGGGCGACAGCAAATCCATGAGTAGGTAGGAAATTACTGCGATTTAGTCGATAATCACGTAGGAGCGATATTCCGTAGCCTTAGCGACAGCACCCAGCGGGATTCGAATCCCGAACACATATTTGTCATCTTAAGTCACTCGTATTATTTCTAGTTGTACTTCCTTAATCTTCCAATCCTTTAAGTTGCTCTGTTAAATTAGTTCGTAGTATAAACAAATCCTGCTATTTTATTTAGGCTAAATATCGAGTCGATAGGTTAATACTAGTATTCATTTTATTCCTCGTGTTCGATACTCGTATTCACTATAGCTATCTTACAAACGATAGGTACACTGCCTATCGCGCGTGATTCTAGTTATAATATATTCGTTTTAATTATTACTTGACGTACTTGCACGAACCTTTATTTAATATATTAACGTACACGCACGCGATCACATCCTTCAAATGAGTCGACTAATTCTTCTAATGAAGAAAAGAAGGATAGTGTACAGAACGAGGTGGAGCTCGAGATCAACAAAGATCCTTCAAATGATCCTACTACGAGTTCATCAAGAGGACGAGTCAGAACCTGATTCAGATCCTGTTGAAGATGAAAGTACCGAGCAGGATTATTCTATAGCCAGAGATAGGAAGAGATGAGAGATTCGACTACCACAGCGGTAAGTAAATTTAGTTCCGAACGCTTTATCAGTGGCGCAAGAAACAGGTGGAGGCAGCGAACCTTCTACCTATTCGGAGGCAATAAGCGAGGATAATTCTGATAAGTGGCTGGTAGCGATGAACGAAGAAATGGAGTCGCTGGACAAGAACGGTACGTGGATTCTTGTGCCGCCGCCAAAGAAAAAGGAAATAAGTGGGTCTTCAAAAAGAAAGAAGGAATATCTGGTTCAGACGATGCAAGGTATAAGGCACGATTAGTCGCGAAAGGCTATAGTCAGGTACAAGGTGTTGATTTTAATGATGTATTCTCACCTGTTGTTAGACATAGCTCTATTCGTGTATTACTTGCATTCGTTGCCATGTATGATTTGGAGTTAGAACAACTTGACGTCAAGACAGCGTTCTTACATGGCGATTTAGATGAACAGATTTATATGAAGCGACCTGAAGGCTTCATAGTTGAAGGAAAAGAAGATCAAGTTTGTCTACTGAAGAAATCCTTATATGGATTAAAGCAATCTCCAAGACAGTGGTATAAACGTTTTGATTCTTTCATGTTGGGTCATGGTTTCTCCAGGAGCAAGTATGATAGTTGTGTTTACTTCCGGAAGTTAAATGACAGTTCGTTCATTTATGTATTGTTATATGTTGATGATATGCTCATTGCGGCTAAGAATCTTGCAGAAATTCACCAGTTGAAGGCCTTATTGAACGGTAAATTTGAGATGAAAGATTTGGGAGCAGCTAAGAAGATTCTTGGTATGGAGATTAGACGTGATAGAGGAGTTGGTAGGTTACACCTGACCCAGAAAAGTTACCTCAAGAAGGTTTTGGAGAGATTTGGCATGAGCGATGCCAAACCAGTCAGCACTCATCTTGCTTGCCATTTTAGGCTAAGCGCTGCTCAGTCACCATCATCAGATGAGGAAGAAGCGTACATGGCACGAGTTCCTTACTCGAGTGCAGTCGGCAGTATTATGTATGCAATGGTATGTACACGTCCTGATATTTCACTGGCTGTTAGTGTTGTTAGCAGGTATATGGCTAATCCAGGGAAAGAACACTGGCAAGGAGTGAAGTGGATTCTCAGATACTTGAAGGGTACTCTAAGCTTTTGTTTAGAGTTTGGCAGAAACAGTGATACTCTCATTGGCTTCGTTGATTCGGACTACGCAGGTCTCGATAAACGACGATCTCTTACTAGTTATGTATTTTCTATTGGAGGTTGTGCAGTTAGCTGGAAAGCAACTCTACAGCATGTAGTGGCGTTATCTACTACTGAAGCAGAATACATGGCGATTACTGATGCGATCAAGGAAGCTTTGTGGTTGAAAGGGTTATTCAGCGAATTAACTCAGAATCAGGGAGTAATTACAATTTTTTGTGATAGTCAAAGTGCGATTCATTTGACTAAGGATCAGATGTATCACGAAAGGACTAAGCATATTGATGTCAAGTATCATTTTATTCGTGGGATTATTGCAGATAAGAAGGTGTTTATCAAGAAAATCAACACGAAGGATAATCCTGCGGATATGTTTACGAAGGCTCTTCCAGTTTCCAAGTTCAAACATTGCTTGGACTTGATTGGTGTTTCAAAAATGGTGAACTAGCTCATCGGGGCTAAGGTCGGAGGGAGATAAATGTGTTACTAATTAAGGTGGGGTAAACTACGGTACCAAAGGTCAAGGTGGAGATTGTTGATGTTTGACATTTACCCACCGTCCAAGCATATTGGTCAATGGTTGCAATATTCACGTTGGGACAAACAAAAGCAATGTCAGGCTGTCCTATTAGCTGGCAAAGACGTGCAGCATTTTCTTGGCTACTTTCACATGGAAAATCGCAGCAAACCTTTGCCTATAAATAGGCATTATGCGATGAAGAGAAAAAATCACCACAGCCATATAGGTCTTCTCGTCTCCAGTTAATTCTTATATAGCCTACTCCTATATTTGTAGTTGCTTTTGTATCACGTCAGTTTACGTGTCTGTAATATCTCCACATAATAAAGAAGTTCTACCCTTCGGCCCGTGGACGTAGATCATTCTGACCAAACCACGTAAATCTCGTGTCATTGTCCAAATTTATTTTTCGTCTCTTTTATTTATTACCTTCATTTTTCGGGCAAATAATTATCGGGATTTCTGCATATCCTAACAAGTTGCAACACGGCTTTTGATCTTTAGCAATAATTCTTGAACTTTTATCGGACAGAGACCAGCTTGGCTCTTCTTTCTTGAACTCTTGCATGGCTTTTTAGTCGATCATCATGCTTCAATATTCATAGAGGATATGCATTAGTCACAAGCAAAATTACTTCAACCGAAGCTAATTTTCTACGTTTCATTTAATCTGCTCCAATCCCAATTTGGATCGTGACCAAGAGGGTTTACAATTGAGTAAAATAAAAGAACTCTTACCCTTTTAATAATATTTTACTAATTAATTACAACGTCGCATCGAAAGACTTAATACTTTTGACTAAGATGACACATGACTCATGAGTCCAATAATACCACATATTGCACTAATTACTCACGCAACTTCGTAGCATACTATGCGTGGATAATACTATCACTTTTAATTTAATTAACTCAACCGGAAAATATTTGTAAATAACACATTAATTAAAACGTGTCCACACCCACACGGAACGGCTCCGTCACATTAAAATGAAGCAATCTTATAGGGAATGGAATGTCTTCGTTTATATATTCGGTCACTTTCAATTTCAACCAAGAATTATTTTTTATTTAATTGTGTGTGTGCTGCATTATTGTATAGTCTTGATCAAGACTTTCTCAAACATTCATAGTCCCACTTGAGAAGCTAATTAACGAATGAACGATTGATGTGAGATGAACTAAGATGCTTTCCATCTTTTCGTCGTACCATAAGAAAAAGAATTGAATATTATTACCAAACACACAACGCTGTACTAACCGAAATCTTCAACACGAGCAACTGTTATGAAAGAACAAAAGCCGCTTCAAAAGGCTTTTTTCGGCAACTATTCATGATGATTATTATTGAGTGTGAGTGATCATAATAACTATAATAATAACAATATTAGTAATACATATATATGTATATATTTGTAAGTGCTTAAGAGTAGGAATCGCTTTCGTGGGCGTGATGGTGCAAGTTAAATGATTTGTTTTTGACAATTATTGGAGAGAGTCTTCTTTCTTCTTTTATAACTACATCAGAGAAGAGGACACAACTTTAAAAGCACTTCATTGTTAGAGTATTTCTTTATCGGTTATCTTTTTCTAATATTGATGGTTGCATAGTTTTTAATTAGTTGAATGTACATATAAATCCCTTCTCCCAAACTATTAGTCAACTAACTTCCCTCTTCCAATTCATTTATCATTAAACTCCTCATTTCAAACTTTTAAATCACATAACTACCTAATACCCCCATAATGGTCAATTTTAACCTTATAAGACAACAATATTACCAAAAAAACCTGTCAACACACACGGTCAGTTGTAATACCAATATACGTATGTTTGTAGTACCAATATATATATAGTCGTGGTACCATTCCGTGACCCATGGACGATTATGCTCCTCTACTAATTTTCACACCCTTTCTCTTTCCTTATCCAAACTTGCAGTACCCACATACATGTGTTTGTAGTACGAATGTATGGATGTTCGTGGTACCATTCCGTGAGCTAGTGTAGTACCATATGCAGGTTTCTTGTACTATCTTTTTCCGAACCATGTGCTAACTATCGCAGCTCCTACCCTAAATTGTAGTACCAATATACAATATATGTAGTACCAAATACCAATATACAGATTTTTGTGGAACCACATCGTAAGCTAGTGTGGTACCATGCATAGGTTACTTGTAGTACCAATATCTATGATAACAGTCACTGACAAAATAATTTCAGATGCCGTCGAAAAATTCCTTACCCAAACTTGAAGTACCAATATACGTATGGTTGTAGTACCAATGTATAGATGTTCGTGGTACCATAACGTGACCTACTGTGGTACCATACGTGGGTTACTTGTGGTATCTTTTCCGTACCATGTGTTTACCACAAGTAGCCTACGTATGGTACTACACTAGCTCACGGTATGGTACAACGAACATATATACACTAATACTACAAACATACGTATATTGGTACTTCAAGTTTGGGTAAGGAATTTTTCGACGCCATCTGAATTATTTTGGTCTGTGACTGTTACCATAGATATTGGTACTACAAGTAACCTACTCATGGTACTACACTAGCATATGATAAGGTACCACGGACATCTATATATTGGTACTATAAATATCTGTATAGTGGTACTACAATTTAGGGTAGGAGCTGCGATAGTTAAGGACATGGTACAGAAAAGATACTACAAGTAACCTACGTATGGTACTACACTAGCTCATGGAATGGTACCACGAAAT
>JAPQWV010003356.1:0-42496 GCA_027422505.1 Craterostigma plantagineum
GGCCCGCTCGACAAAGGCCATTCAACGCTCCTACTATAAAAGTCGAACCTAATTGTTGGGATGGTGATAGACATAATCCCACCCCAGGTTCCTTTTCGGTCGTCGTGGAAAGTAGAAAACTTCTGGTATGGTCGATGTTCATGGCTTTCTCCTTTTCTTTTGTTTTTTCTGACATGTCCTTCTCAATTCAGTAAAACCTTAAAAATAGATTCTAACATTGTTCGTTTTCTGCGCAAAGGAACTACCGAGTGGAATCAGAAGCTTTTGGACGCACGGGCACTTGGTTTACCTCGAAGGTTCGAGTGGGGCTTCGTGGGCAGTCGTGTGCAAAGTGAGGCCATCGAAGAAAATGCTAACTGGTAATTGGGATGAGTTCTGTCATGATAATGAAATCAAGGAAGGAGACACGTGCATGTTCGAACATTACGAAGATGCTAAGCTGAAAATGTATCGAGTCCATGTCGAACGCCTCAAGTCTAGTTAAGCCTTTAGTGTTAGCCGCGTACTCTGTGTTTAAGTCGAAATGTTTGGACTACCTCTGTTTTTTGTATATGGTTGTTGAGGCTTTGCAAGAACATATATTACAAGCACTAGTAAACCTTTATCTTGTGTATGGTAATGGTGTGAGCTATGTTTTTGAGGCAGTCCTTTGTGGGAAGATGATACAACTCAGACTAAATATGATTGTGGCTTACTAAGACGAGGAATATTACAACATTGTGCATATTGTAACTATAACGCTGGGCATATACAACCTAAGCATGCATGAAGCTCTTGCATGAGGAGAAATAACAAAAAAACTGAAAAATCTAGTCCCAAATGCTATGATTTGTGCAATTTAATTTACAGAAAAAATGAGGTTAGAAAAAATAGAACCCTGATCAAGACTAGTTCAATTGCAGTCACCTTCTTGGAGAATTACTGGATAGACTGGTTCTACTCAAAGATTTTCTCAAACCTGAAAGGAAAAGATAATTATATATATATATGTATGTCCAAGATGTATAGGCATTCATTCATACCAGAAATGGTGGCTCTTGGAGACTCCTTGGCTGTTTTTATTGTCAATCTTGGACTCCTAGGGGACGATTTAGGTCTGCAAATATAAATAGAAAATGAACCGAAGATTTTCATTTTTTTCGGTTCAACGATTCATGTATGAGTTACTTTAAGTGTAAGAGGCGTAGTTTTACTTTTCTGTGTTCTCCGTAGGCGCTGCTTCGTCGTGAATAGAACTTGTCTCGAGCGAGCCTTCAGTTTCTGCTCAATTCATCAGATCAGACAAGTTAGCATTGATGTACTGATGTAAGAACAGCACGAAATGTACTAATGAAACTTCGTATTTTAGGCTATCTTAAGTAGCCATCAATGGTTCGATTTTCTCTCCGAATAACATCTTCACTTGCCATCATCATCTTCAACATCACCATCATTCTGATGATTATCGTAAGCTGCTTTCTCAGAAGACCCTTTCGTGGCAGATCCATACCTAGCGTTTTTAGGATCCTTGAGCATCTGCAACGACTCGATTTCCTCGTCTTTCTTAGCTATCATGTCTTTGAGAGAAGCCACCTACAGTAAATACAGACAAAAAAAATCTTACTAAGATCGAATTTCGAAAGTATCTGTAAAATGCAAAGGCTAATTTTACCTGTTCCATTAATTCTCTTACATCCCTCCCATCTTTCGAGCTCTTCGCAGCGCCGAGCTCCACCCCAGAAACTCTCTCTGCAAACTTTAGGGTGCTCGCCGTCTCACTGTATGAAGCAACTTCAGAAGTAATCTGCACGAACATGAGCGTCTTCGCTTGACCACCTGTCCGAAAAAAATAGAAATAAAAAAACGATAACCTCAGATCCCATGCAAGAATCTCCAAGAAAGACTATAATTGAGAAACTCTCACCCAATGAACTCTGAAGAACTTGAGTGAGCTTGCTGTTTCTGTAAGGAACGTGAGCGTTCTTCTGCGCCAGAGCGAATATTACGTCGCCGAGAGCAGATAGAGATTTGTTGATGTGCTGCGCTTCTTTCAACCTATCGCCAGTCACCTCAGACCGATCGACCCTTTCGCTCCCAGCGAGATCTACCAAGTGAAGACTCGCCCTCAACGAAGATTTGCTCTTCAAGTCCGTTCCTTGAACGTGAATGGAGACGACGCTGTGTAATAAAAAAAAGGATGCTTTCAATGTTCTACGTCTAAAAAGTGCTTTAGATGATTGACTGAGTACTTACCTATGCGATCGACTGCTTCTTTGGTTTAACGCAGTCGAACTTCTGGCACGGTTTTTCAGACCAATGTCCATCAGTTCTAACACGTCTGAGGTTGAGTTCACTCCGTGCATGCTAGCGTCTGGCACGGCCAAGCCATTCGATTGCGACGCGGATAAAATCCCGAGCGTGTTTAAGATTAAGGAAAATTTAAAGCTGCTTACTCCGAACACAGAACGATGGGAATAATTGAGGGTTTTTTTAAGTAGATGAAAAAGGAAGGATATTTCTTGGGCGTTCCGTCGTTCGTCAGCAAATCGCGGACTTGTTCGTTGTATATTTCCACCATCTGAACGGATAATTCGTAGTTAAAGCTGCTCTCTCTGCTCCGCGATATGTTGAAGAGGTTGTTCAGAGCTCGATAGTTTACTCCCCTTTCTTCCTCGGTCCCCTTGTCTGGGCCCGTCTGGAGATTTTTACAGCGTAAATAAACTCAGCCATAAATTCGTTAGGACGAGAAAAAAGGATAAAATATTACGCGAAAAGTCTCTTACCATTGTGTATGTTTTCCCAGAACCCGTCTGACCGTAGGCGAATATGCAGACGTTGTAACCGTCCAAGACTGATTGTATCAGTGGTTGTACATCTGAGAATACTTCGCCTGCAAAAAAGAAAAGGGTAAAAGATTCGGATATACGAACACATACAGATGGCGAATATCAAGAAAGTACTAAAAGACCTTGCGTCGACGCCGTCCGTAAACTTTGTCGAACTTAAAAGATCGACGTCCTTCTTTTCCCGCCTTCGAAGGATTTGTAATGATGATTTCTCCGTTCTCGCCGATATATTCTACGGTCGATTGCTTCGCTTTCTCGCCAGGAAGAAAAGGCCTCACTCGGCAGTAGACCCTAATATTGCCTATCCAAACAGAGTTGTTACAAGACATACATTACATCAAAGCATATTACCACCTTTTTCCGCATAAAAAAATGCTCGAACATATCGAAAAAATCTTATAAAGTCTGTCACCTTTTAGCTCTTGTAGCTCGTTATGCAGCTTTCGATTCTCGGCAAGGAGCGAGTAATAAGACTTCGCAGCTTCGTCCAGCGTTCTTATCCTCGACCCTGTTCGTAAGTTGGGTTTTATGACATTTTACTCGACGATAAAAAATATAAATATCGACGATGAAAGGGTCGAATTTTAAGACCTAAAGTACTGAATTCGCCAGAATAACTCTTCTGCGTCTTGACAAGTTCTTGCTGGATCGTCTGAGAAGCAAACCTTAACTCCTGAAAGAAAAAACAAGGCAAAAACTTGAACATCACCGTTAGGATCGATCCTCACACGAAAAAAGAAAAAGAAAGTCGTAATAACGAACGTACACGCAATGCTCCGAGCTGAAACTCAGTAAAGATCTGATAAACGTGCTCCTTCTTCTTCCACCGTTCAGATTTCGACTCCGCCGAAGCTTCGAGTTCCTTCACTCTCCTCTTCGACTCCGTAAGTAATTCCTCGAGCTCCTTCACTCTCTTCTCCGACTTCGAAAGCAACTCCTCGAGCTCGCTTGCCCTATTCTTCGACTCCAATTGCAAATTCCCGAGCTCGCCGTCCCTCTTCTCATAATCCTTCAGCGAATCCTCGAGCGCCTTCGCTCTCTCCTCGGCCTTCGACAGCGAGCCCTCGAGCGCCTTCGATTTTTTCTCGAGATCCTTCTCTCTCTTCCTCGACTCGTCGAGCGACGCTTCGACTTCGCGCAGTCTACTCTGATGCTTCTCCTCGGCGCCTACGGCGATGGCCTTCGAATTCTGCTCGTGCGCTTTGAGTAGGCCGTCGAGCTCACGCCTGAGGCTTTCCCTCTCGTGGATGAGTCCGTCTTTTTCCCTCAGTAGGACTTCTTTTTCTCTGATGAGTTCGCCTTTTTCGGTCAGTAGGTTCGATTTCTCTTGCATGAGCTCGTTTTTTTCTCGCTCCAACCGCTTTTTCTCGGCGTGGAGTTCGTCCTTCTCCTTCGATAATGTTGCGCCTTCGTTGTCTTCGGCCTTCTTCTTCTCCTCTATTCTGTTCTTCTCAGTCTGCAATTAAGTAAACGATCTATTTGCGCCGTCTGAAATATGTATGTAAGAGATTATTAACCGTGCATACCTTGATCTGCTGTAGTTGGTTCATTACGATCTGCAAATAGAAAAAATTTTCATCACTAGAAGCAAATAAAAACCGAACATGTATGTAAATATATATTACAACCTCAGTTTCTTCACTGGTTCCAGTTGCAAGAGCTTCGAGGACTCGGATTCTTGATTGGTACTTCTCTTCGCGCGTCTTGAAAAGATTATTTTGCTGAACGTAGAGAAATAATGATAATTATAGCATGTTGATCATTAAAAGATGAGCGTCGACTCGTCGAAAAGATCGTAGAATAAACGAAATTACCGTTCGCAGATGCTCTGCTTGAGTAGCTATTCTTCGCTCGATCTCCTGCATGACTTTTCTCAGCAAGCAAGCGACTCTCTGGCGTTTTTTTTTTTTTGAATGAAAAACCGACTTGTTAGAGCGTAAAAGAAATTTGTGACTTATTGCAAGAAATTAAACGTTGCGCTGTTTTCGTACATGAGGTATTTCTCCGTTCTTACGCTCGATGCTTTCGTCTAAGATTCCGCTTACGACGCTTAAGAGCGACTGCGTTGGTGCGCTCTGAGGAGGACAAAAACACAACTACATATATTTTACGCCATACGAAGCAGTTTAACGCTAAAAATCTCGTAGGAAAAAAAGTCGACGATGGTTGCGAAATTTCTTACGTCTAAGCCGTTCGATTTCATCATTTCTGAAATCCTCGAGGCAGGAATATCAGTGTACGATCCCTGTCGAAGCTGAAACACTTCATGAAACTTGATTCCTACATGATTGAGAAGCGCCGAGGACGCCTCTATACGAAGGCCAAAACGAAGATCAAAAGACCTTTTTTTTTCGGAGCTCAAAAGAGAAAATAAAAAAAGGCGAAATTAATGGCCTCGACCTGTCACTACGAGGCGCGTAATGCGCGATGGGCCTTCGAGTCTGAAGTTGAGTTTCGCCTCTCTTCGCCGAAAGAAGGCGAAGAGATAAGCCTTTTACTGCTACTGCTTCCATTATTATATTTCCCGACGTCAGGCGTAAAGTGCGTCTGAAGCGTTAACAAGCAGTCCAACACTATTCTCATGGATCCCTACGAAGAATTTTTCACAAAATTTTGCTTTCAGACGAACAGATTACTGACACGTTTTCGAGGACGTTTGGTAATAATTAACCTTTTCTAAGTCTGCTAACTGAAACCTGGGAGCCTCATTGAGTCCATTGCTGATAGAAACCTCTGCAAGTTCTCCGAGTTCGATGGCGAAGATCGAATCGAACCGTTTTGCTAAGCATGAAAAACAAAACATTTGGGTTTATGATAAGTGCTGTAGCTAAAGACGTGAAGGAGTCGAACATAAAGAAAGCTGACCTCAGAAACTGAGCCAGGTTTTAGTTTGTTTATTACACGACATAAGATAGTGCCATCGACCAAGAACGCTCGCAGTTCTTCGTCCGAGGCATTTATTGGGAGGTAAGGTCTGGGAGAAGGGTGTTTAACCATGCTATTAGATTCGCCCGTTGTTTTGCTGCGCAAAGCAGATGGAATCAGATTGGTAAATGGAAGTGAAAGTTAAGAGATAGTAAAATCCCAAGATTAATCAAATGAGTTTTTTTTTCTTACAATTGTTGCTCGAAGATGGCTCGAAAACTTCACTTGCGCCCGGGGCGGTTGAGCCGTTGAGCTTGGCTTGACCTTTCATTTGGGGATCCATGTCGAAAGCTATGTCCAAACGTAATCAATGAATGAGCAGCTATGTCCAAATTATTTATAAAATATAAATTTGCAGAATCGAAGCAGAGAATTTTACATGGACATCATCGTACTTTTGAAGCAGTCCCATGTTTCAATCATAAAAAAAAAAAGTCTTCTTTGAAACATTATTCAAAACACATAATCTACGAACCTGAGGTTCAATCTCATCAAGGCAGCTCAAAAATGATTCCAAAGATCCAATCTATTTTGTCTGTTTTTCAGTTTGAGTTGCAGAAAGAAGTACCTTCAATAACATATACGAGATCGAATACTGCATGCAGCAAGCAAAAAAATTCCAAATGAAAGAACGTTGAACGAACCATGGAAACTTTCAAGAAAATATGTGAGTCAATCTGACATTGTCAAAGGAAGAAAAAGAAACATGCAAGGAAACTCATTCGCACGTCCTCTCATGGCGTATTTATTTATTTGCAACAAATTATTATTAAAATAAATTAATAATCAATTTATAGCTCAAGGAGTAACAAAGTCTGCGTCTGTCCCCCCAAGAAAAGTAAATGACTTAATTAGTAAGTTCGATTGTCTGGTCTTCATGTTGTCCGTTGATTTTCCACGGAGAAGCAGTAAAACGTGTCGTTCGCACCGACGATTTAGGAAGTTCAACATACATTACTCTCCACCTCACATACGAAACATATTGACACTCGAAAGTTAAGAAGATCGCAACACAGTTATATATAAACAAGCACCATTTTCATGCACACACACATACATCACTTCTTCTTCTTCTTCTTCTCCTCGTCGATTATCTCGAGAATGACAGGAGCCGCAGGTATGCTGAACCACCAATCTCGGACCCTTCTATAACACCTCTCAGTGCTCGCTCTTCTAATCGGCGAATAGCGAGTGGAAATCTCCATAAAAGCGAGCAAAACCATGTATCGAAGGGGTACAAAAGCCAGAAACAAACCGAGGCAAAGTAATCCAACTACAGTTCTCTCAGTCGCCTGCAAATTTTTTTTTTTTTCATTTCCTTTGGAAAGGTTTGGCTCAATCATACGAAGACTGTAAATGGAGGATATTCTGAGAGGTAAGTATACTGTTACTATACCTTTGGGAAAATGGAAAGGAGCAGTGCACGACACTTGAGGAGAACGATGTTTCCGTCTTGCACCAGCCCTTCGGCTTGGGATATAGCAGTTTGAACGGCCGAAAGCTGCTCCACTGTGTTCATTGGAGGTGGGACGTGGATCTTCAGTTCGTGGACGGGCCTTCCCCTTGCGTAGAAACGAGTGAGCAGCATAAAGATTGCCATGAAGGCTAGTATTGCTGCCAATGCGTAGCCTATCCATCCTCTGCAGAAAAATGTCTTCAGAGAGAAATCTTTTCTAGCAAACATTGGGTGTTCGAAGAAAACAGTAGGAACCTGAAGATGACGTAGGCGAAGACGACGCAGAAGACAATGGATTTGAAAGGGTCTTGCCAGTTGTAAAGAAAGAGGAGAAAGTTCCACACATCTGACATGGGGGAAATCAATTCCTGCAAAATAACAGTATCTATACTACTACTACTACTGCCCAATTGGATTGGAAGTATTAACTGAGCGTAAAGAGGGGTTTAGCTTACTTTACCTTCATGACGGCCAAGTTTGTGTCGAGGCCATCGACTTTAACTCCGTCGACAGAAGCCTTCGCAGAAACTACGTTCTCATAGCTGCTTCTTGCTTCTTTAACAGCTTTCTCCAAAGCTGTCATTTCTCCAACAGTAATCCCGCCAACCATCAAGCCAGTGTCATACTTTGGGCTTGATGGGCCAGAAGAGAATCCCAGGTTTGAAGCGAGGGCCATGGCAGAGACCGAGTACTTCCCACTACCAGATTTTCCAGCGTTTCCTCGATCTAAATCCCTCGTGGCCAATGTGTTTGCTAGCATTTCGAGAATGAGGTCCCCACGTGGAAGCTGATCGCAAACATTGAACATTAGAAGAGAATCGAAGGAAAGGGGACTCTGGAACTCAGTTCCTTAAGGGCTTGAAGACGCAGAACCCCATATACAGCGGTTAGAAGAACTTCTTCACGCTCGGGCCCATTGATCTGGAATTTACGTAGAAACCTATGGGTGTATAGAACTTCGCGAATGATAGCTAACCAATAGTCACGGCGCGAATGGCCCTTAAGCTCGGGAAACTCCATTATAACAGGCTCTGATCTACATCGACAGTCCAAAAGAATCCATAAGCTATGCAGAATATAGAGAGGTGTATAAATGCAATGTCAAAGTGTGTGGGCTTAAAAGAATAAACTTTAGCACTTGTGAACGGTCTTCTTACACTGAATTTGATTTGTAAAGGACAGCCTTG
The DNA here is from genome assembly GCA_027422505.1 of Craterostigma plantagineum. Classification (NCBI taxonomy): domain Eukaryota; kingdom Viridiplantae; phylum Streptophyta; class Magnoliopsida; order Lamiales; family Linderniaceae; genus Craterostigma; species Craterostigma plantagineum. The sequence continues at coordinate 8,394 of JAPQWV010003356.1, forward strand.
TCAAAAAGCCTCGTTCCCCATGGTCCTGTGAGTTCAGGCTTGACAACTTGGTGTAAATCATCGGCTAGATCATACACCTTGGCTTTATCATAAGAGACGACTTTGTGAGGTTCAAAGTATAAAGCATGGTCGGTCAAAACTAAGCGCCCTGCAACAACAATGATGTATATAACTTTTTAGAGGAACATCGAATCTCACATAATTTCCAACTTATTTTGATTTAATACAACACTTACCAGGCCATGCCGATGTACCCACATGTTCAAGAACTGGCTGTGTTGTGACAGTCCCATCGACTTCCAGAATTTTTTCTCCTCTGTCAGATCGAACAGAGGAGAGGAGATTTGATTCAAAATGGGACTGCCATTTCTGTGTTGCTCTGTGAGAATAAAGGAAATTATAAAATTAAACCTTACTTAAAAGCATATGATAATGAATCTCAGGTGAAAAGGAAATGAAAAAAAAAAAAGCAAATTGGTAGTTTTTACCTTTCTAGCCGAACAAGATACTTATCATAGACAGAGTAATGAAGGCGATTATTAGTTGACGCTGTGAGATATTCAAACATCTTATCACTAATCACCACGTTAGCAACAAGGGGAACTGCTGGAGCTATCCGAGTGAATGCCTCAATCCCAACAGTATTATAATCATCCATCTGATATGAGCACCAAAATTATGCACGAGTAGTTTCCAAAAAAAAAAAAAAGTTGTAAAGAAATCATAGGTTCTTGTACATATTTCCACTAGCGTTTGAGTACTATATAACTAGACGTCAAGTCGATAATAATCATCATAAAATGCGAATATTTTATCGAGCTACTTCAGGTTTAAGGAACATACATGAGAGGGTTTTCCACTAGCAGCAGCAGGATACTCCCAAGCAATCATCATGTCGAACATAAGACGTCGAAATTTGTTGTCATCAAGATATCCAATTTCTTGTATTGCCCGTGCAAGAGCCATAAAGCAACAATATTCCAGAAAGTTGCGTGCATAGTTTGATTGATGTTTTAAAGATTCAGAAGCCTCTGAAACAAATTTTTCTCGAATCTGTTGCACGGGGAGCTCAACGATTCTGCATGAGATTTACCACCAAAAATGAATAACAATAAACGAAATGCAGGGATTGCTACTTATGGCACAAAAGAAATTCGTGAATCTGTTCTCCTGAAGTAAAGTAATTAGAGGCTGCTACCAAAATTTACTCTTCTTTATCGCCAACACACAACAGTCCACACTCACAGAGGTACAGAAAATGCACAATGGAAAACAGAATCAAAGCTACCAACTTTGAACATCTTCGGAGAACTGAGTTGGCCACAGGAGACAGCTCTTTAAGCTCATTAGTCTCTCCATTATTTTCCTCGTCGGACAAGCTACTTCTCTGTCTCGTCAACCAATTGAATGACCCATCTTTCACCAAACCCTCCAGCATATTTCTTGCTTCGTTCACCTTAGTCAGTTACTACCTTTGACACCTACAAAAAACGCACCAAAGAGTAAACCCACGAAATATGTACAAATCCAAGGTCATCGAAGGGACTTACCCGGTGCAAGGGCATCAATTAAACATTAAATCGATTGAGAGTAGCTCCATTGCAAGAGGACGACGACGAAGAATTACTCGTGATTTGAGCTGTTCTAGAACCTCTTATGAGCTCGCTCAAGGAAATCTGACAACGCGGGAAGACGATTATCAACTAGCCAAAGCAGCTCGAATATGCGTTACTGATGAATCAAAGCATACGTTACCTTTTATTGCAGATTTTGTTGAAGAATCAGAAAAGAAAAAGATAAAAGATAGGGAAGGGACAGTTGTATACTCACTAGAAAGAAAACAAGTAAAGGATCTAATGAACTACGACATAAAATGTACGGATCTAAATGTAAATTCGTGAAAAATTGAAACAACCCTAACGTTAGGCTCCAATTAGACGTTCCAATAAATGGGAGGACCAATTGGGAAAACAAATTGAATGGAAGGACCAACTAGGTGGTTTCGACGCATATTCCAATAACGATTAACACGAATATTGAGGTCAAATATGCAATTGAGAAAGAAATGTATGAAAAGCCTATTTCTTGTGAAGCCCATTAAACAACCACTATCAAAGCCCGTTAAATGATTTATCTGAAAGCCCATAACGTATAGAACGGTTAGCATAGAAAAAGTGAGACCCATTATATAAAACCTGAAAATCACTAAACCCTACCACAGTTTCTCCAACTCAATCGCTGCCATCCCTGCCGACGGACGTAAGTTCTCCTTTTCTCTTTCTGGAGGTGTTTTTTCTCTCTTGATTTTTTGCGATTTATGTACGATTCGCGGCGTCAGTTGAATCTATTAAGGTGTGCCCATGTATATTTTTAGATTTTTCTACAGATTTTCTGTTTATTGATAGTTATGCGTTTTTGTTGTGTTGTGGAGCTTAGAGATTTTGTAGATATTTTTTGTTTGATCAATGAAAACGCGAGTGCTTGGTGCGTTTTGGAAACGAAGGCTATAAATTCTGGTCAAGTCCTTTCCGTGCTTGCGTCGTGGATGATTGTGAGATTTCGCTTGGTCAATGAGCTGCTTATGTTTAAATAAAGTTTCATTGTGTTCATGTTTTTGGTTCAATTCGTATATATGTGCTTTGGTAGGAAATATTGGTGGGATGCGATGTCTAGTTCTTTGTAAACTATAATTCGAACGTCCTAATTGAATAAAATCTGAGTTTCTTTGTTGCGCAGATAGGCATAACACAAAATGGTGCAGTATAATTTCAAGAAAATTACTGTTGTACCCACTGGGAAGGATTTCATCGACATTATACTCTCCCGTACGCAACGCCGAACGCCGACTCAAGTGCACAAGGGATATGCCATCTCCCGTCTGCGGCAGTTTTATATGCGTAAAGTGAAGTATACGCAGACGAATTTTCATGATAAGCTTTCGACCATTATCGATGATTTTCCCAGGCTTGATGATATCCATCCCTTTTACGGTGATCTTCTCCACGTTTTGTACAACAAGGACCATTACAAGCTTGCTCTTGGTCAGATTAATACCGCTAGAAACCTTATTGGTAAGATTTCAAAAGACTACGTCAAGTTGTTGAAGTACGGAGATTCTCTTTATCGTTGCAAGTCTCTGAAGGTTGCCGCTTTGGGGCGTATGTGTACGGTGATGAAGCGAATTAGCCCAAGTTTGGCTTATCTGGAGCAGGTGCGGCAACACATGGCTAGGTTGCCTTCTATTGATCCAACACACGAACAATGTTGATCTGTGGGTATCCAAACGTGGGCAAGAGTTCCTTCATCAATAAGATTACGAGGGCCGATGTTGATGTGCAGCCCTATGCTTTCACCACAAAGTCCTTATTTGTTGGACATACCGACTATAAATATCTGAGGTACCAAGTAATAGACACCCCGGGAATTCTTGACAGGCCATTTGAGGATCGCAACATCATTGAAATGTGCAGTATAACTGCTCTTGCTCATTTGAGATCTGCTGTGCTATTTTCCTTGATATCTCTGGCTCTTGCGGATATACCATAGCTCAGCAGGCGGCTCTTTTCCACAGCATAAAATCGCTATTTATGAACAAGCCATTGATCATCGTCTGTAATAAGACCGACTTGATGCCATTGGAAAGGGTCCCTGAGGATGACATGAAGCTGATCGAGGAAATGAAAGCAGAGGCCATGAAAACCGTCGTTGGTCAAGGTGGCGAACCAACAGATGATGGTAGCGTGTTACTGACGATGAGCACACTGACTGAAGAAGGTGTCATTGCCGTTAAGAATGCTGCCTGCGAAAGGCTACTGAATCAGCGTGTGGAAATGAAGATGAAGTCCAAGAAACTAAATGACTGCCTCAACCGTTTCCACGTCGCCATGCCCAAGCCTCGTGACCAGAAAGAGAGGCCAGTTTGCATTCCGCAGGCTGTTTTAGAAGCCAATGCTAGAAAAGCAGAGGCAAGCACTGAGAAACGGAAGAGGAAGCTAGAGAGAGATTTGGAGAACGAAAATGGAGGCGCGGGAGTTTATTCTGCGAGCTTGAAGAAGAACTACCTCTTGGCCAACGATGAATGGAAAGAAGACTTAATCCCTGAAATTCTTGATGGGCACAACGTAGCTGACTTCATCGACCCCGATATTCTTATGAGGCTGGAGGAATTGGAGCGCGAGGAAAGTGTCCTTCAAGGGTTAGAAGGTGATGATGATTACGAAATGGATGGAGCTGAACTTACCCCAGAAGAAAAGGCAGCACTTGCAGAAATAAGGAAGAAGAAAGCAATGCTCATTCAGCAGCATAGGATTAAGAAGAGCACTGCAGAGAGTAAGGCCATTGTACCCAGGAAATTCGATAAAGACAAACAATTTACGGCTAAGAGAATGGGGAGACAGTTATCATCCTTGGGTCTCGATCCTACTATGGCAATCAACCGAGCACGTAGTAAGTCTAGAGGTCGTAAGAGGGAGAGGTCCGTGGAACGAGGCGATGATGGTGAGATGATGGAACTTGACGGGGATCAGTCGAATAAGAAGATGAGATTGAAATCAAGATCTGTTTCGAGATCAAGATCGAAGTCGAGACCACCTGGCGAGTTTGTCCCAGGCGAGGGCTTTAAGGACGTTGGTCAGAAGAATAAAGCCATTAAACTTGCCAAGAAATCGAGTCAGAAGAGGAACAAGGATGCCCGCAAAGGAGAGGCGGACAGAGTTATTCCTTCGCTCAAACCTAAGCATCTTTTCTCGGGCAAGCGTTCGACCGGCAAAACTCAGAGGCGTTGACGAGTTAATCCACACACTGTTGAAGTTTCAAACCTGTTTTCTTTGCTAATTATGTTCTGTCGTTCTGTTTGTTTTTTTTTTTTCCTGAATTTTGGTTCTGCTGCTTGTTTGGCTTGGGATTCTAGTTATGTGATGATATTTGGTGTTTCGGAATCCGTTACACTCTTAACTCTCAAATGTTTGATTATTACATTCTGAACGTTCTCAAATGTTTGATTATTACATTCTGAACGTATTGTGCGAGTTATCCGTTTTGAGTCGAATATCAGCGGTTGGCTCAGCATTTTTGGCGATTTTAGCACAGCCAAGAAAAAGTTCAGGCTGATCTAGAATATGTTAAGAGTTTTACAACTTCGACAAAAGTATTTTGAGACCAAAAACTTGCCTAATATACCTTGTGAAAGGAGCCGCACAATAAATGCTTATATTATCGTATATTAACATAGTTTATCAATTTCAGCTAATCAAACTTCACGCGTTTTGAATAAAGTAAACATAATGAATATAATAAAAAAATTTGCTCATGAGGAAGAAAGTAAATTGAAGAGTCAAATCGAATTCCAAATTCCAAGCTAAGACAATTGTTCGAATTGTACAAACAATATTGTTCCCCTATTTGAATCAAAGAGTTTCTAGTTGAAGTTAAAGGTTACATGGGTCTGATTTGAGAATAATCTATCACATTTGGAACTTTTACCAAATTTTCAAGAAAAAAATGGAAAGAAAAAAAAAAAACAAGAACGAAATTTTCTTGAATAAATTAAAGGTTACGTGGTTCTTGAGAAAATATACCTATATAGTTATATTTATTTTAAATAATTCAAATAGGTACTTATGCCTAGATACACTATAATTAATGTTAGTTTTTTAGAAGAAAATCACTAGAAATTTTCTATTTGAAATGGGCCAATCAACGATATACCAGAAAAAAATCTAACCTAAACTTTAAACAAAAAAAACAAAATCAAACAAAACCTAAACATCAATTCAAATTTTAAGGAAAAAACGAAAATCAGCAATTCAAATTGTAAATTAGCTATAAATAAAACCCTCGGCGGATTAGAATTAGATCTCTCTGTCATCCGACGAAAGATGAGCTGCCCTAAAAGAGTAAAAGCTGCTTCTTCCTCACTACTAGTCTCCTCCGCCGGCGCCGTATCAGAACAACCGTTGATCCCCGGAATCCCCGACGACGTTGCTATACTGTGCCTCGTCCGCGTCACCGGCGATTCACACATCTTCTGCGAAAGGGTCTCACGGGGTTGGAATAGGATATTCCGTGGGGGGCGGCGGCGCTGCCTCCGCCGCGGCCTCCACGAGCTCAGAAGACTCTGTGGGTTTCGAGATCGGTGGGTGTTCGTAACGGGTCTCGACAGATGCACGAAAAGGATTCACGTCAAGGCTTTCAATCTGACGACTCTCACATGGGGGGGATACGCGTCGCCCCCGACCTCTACGGAGGACGGGGCATCATCCGATCCACCTCCATCCCCAGCCAAGGCGTTCTGTTCCTATTCGGCGGCGTCAAAGCCGCGGCGGCACCGACAACGCCTTTGTCATGTACGAAGTGCGCGAGGATCGATGGACTGTAATAAAATCCATGGCCGGCCAATTACAGTTTCTCAGCGCTGGAGTCGTCGATGACAAGGTATACTTAACCGGTGTGGGAGACAATGGACTCGAAGAATTCGATCCCAAGAAAGGAACGTGGAAGGCCGTGCCAGAATACAAGCGAAGAGAGAAGGATCCTTACTCCATGATAGTTTTCGATGGGAAGCTTTTGCTGCAAAGGGAAGACGACAACAACGGTATGGAGAGCAGCAAGGTTCAGATATGCGAGCCGAGGAGTGGTGGTAAGTGCCAAGATGTGCCTATGAGTCGACTGTGCCATATTGGGATCATTAGTTCGCGGGTGAGATGCACGGACATTATTCGGCGTTGCGGTGCACGTGCTCCGCAGCCTTCCCGAGGGAGAAGCAGAAAACGATAGTGGGCTGAGGGTTTACGATGCGAAAAGGGACGATTGGGATATCGTTGAAGGAGATTATACTGTTTTGGCTGATGGTAGCAGTACCGCAAGTTGGCGGGCTTGTTCTTGGGAAGATGAGATCTACGTTGTGAAGCAAACTATTTGGTGGCATCATCGGCGTTTTCGTCGGAAAAGTATCTATAAACTCCTCAGCCACCGCCACCGCCACCCCAAGTTTCGAGTTGAATGGGTGGCAGTCGATGCACCGTGGACTTGTTTTGATTGCCGTGAAGATGTGCAATCACACGTTATCATTCATTCTTAACTTACTTCTTTCGTTCTTCGTTTTTTTTTTTTTTTGTTTATGTACTCTCATGTGAAATATTACTTAATTTCAAGGTAAATTTCTTCCTTTTAAGTAAATACCTATTTTTGAAAATTCTTCATGTTCATTACCTATAAAAAGGTCTTTTCAACGTTGAAAAGACGAAATGCCCATGTCTCACATAGTCCGAAAAGTTGAATTAATGATTCACATGAATTACACCAAAACTTGTTATTATACTTTTAATAAATAATTAAAAAAAATAAACCATTAACAAAATAATTATGAAATCAAAATCATTAATAAACAGCGATTTTCGTATCCTATTTATACGAGTTAGTAACTCGTAATAACTGTATACGAGTTATTGTCCGATGTAGCAAAGAGATGGCATTTTAGTTACGAGTTACAACTTCTCTTTTTTTTTTTTTTTTGTATATTAATTATTAATATATATATATTAAGTATATAATCCACCAAATCATAAAATTATCATATCTCATGTGATTTACATAATAAAAATCAACAAACGCACTAATTTATTGTTGTTTCGCGACGATTAAAATGATATGCATATCTTATATTTTTTGAATATCATAAAAATTAATTATTTTATAACGTTAGGAATTAAATATGATTAAATATTTTCGATATCGAAAAGTATAAGATATGCATATCATTTTATCGTCGCGAAACAAACAATAAATTAGATGCGTTTGTTGATTTTATTATGTAAATCACATGAGATAATGATGATTTTGTGATTTGGTGGATTATATATTTAATAATATAAATAAATTAAAATATAAAAAACAAAAAAAAAGGAGAAGTGTAACTCGTAACTAATAGATACGAGTTACTTAAAATCCATTTCATTGCCACATCGGACAAATAACTCGTATACAGTTGTTATGAGTTACTAACTCGTATAAATAGGATACGAAAATCTCTATTTATTAATGGTTTTGATTTCATAATTATTTGTTAATGATTTATATTTTTAAATTATTTTATTAAAAAAGCCTTATTATACCAATAAATTTGTAGAAATTATACCAAATGTTCCAATAAATAATGTTATTATAATTTTTATAAAATTGGACATTATACCAACTTAATTTTGCTATACCTGATATTATAGAAATTATACCATCTGTTTTCGTTATTATACAATAATAAATAATGGATTCGAATTTTATACAATGAAATTGGACATTTATACCAACTCATTATGCTATTACACTAGAAATTAGAAATTTGCCATAGTTTCATAATTATACAATAAATAAAGGTATTAAATGTTATACAAAAAAGTAGTCTGACAACTGATTTTGCTATTATACAGAAATGAGGATACCATCTATTTTTCTTATTATACGATAAATATCGTTATTTTAATTTTATACAGCGAAATTAAATAATATACCAACTAAAATTTTGCAATTATACAAAAAGTGGAATTTACCATCTGTTTTCGTATATACCATCTATCTTCGTTATACCAATAAATAAAATATTTTAATTTTATACAACAAAATTGGAGATTATACCGACAAATTTTGCTATTACACCAGAAATTGTATATATTATACCATCTGTTATTAGGGTTCAGTTCTGTTGGCATAATAACGATAACAGTTTGTATGATTCCAATTTAACATTATTCATTGGTATTATTAGAATAACAATGGCATAATAATCAAATAGTGGTATGGTGTCCAATTTTTAATTTCAGGAAAGTGTATTTTCGTCCGTTCACTATTGGATATGAACACACAACTTTTGCATATGGGTACCACCAGGAAGAATTTTTGCAGGAGTACTGAACGGTAAGTTCAAAACTCGAGTGAGCCCGATAATGAATTACTCTGCTGCTGCAAAACTATGATTAAAGTCCCTCCTTCTTTGCAGTAAAGTTTCTACCATTCTCAGCTTCTTAAAGCAAAGTAGCTAGCTCAGTCAATGTACCAACCAATCATATTTTCCTACTTGAAAACCATAGTAATAATAGCTAACGTAATTAATAGCTAACGTAATTAATGAAAATTAATAAATTGAACAAAATTAATTTATCTTGTGTAAATTCAGTTCTCATTCTTCATCATTGTTTCTATTTATTAAAACAAGCGAAAATGACTAAATACTACATGTTTTTAGGGCTACTATAGGCAACCATTAGCTCATGAATATATTACGACGAATCCTATTCATATAGCCATTGTCACTTATAAGTATTAATATCCCTATATCCAACCTTGGGATTTTTCTTGTTAACGATATTTTATTCCGTTCATTATAAATTAATCATGCTATTTTCTTTCTGGTTCATTCAAATTGTGGAAATGCAATTGCGCCGGAACCATCAAAAGATGCCAATGACGCCATGGCCTAATGATCATGGAATCGAATCCCCTCCCACAATTTCTTGAGAAGTCCCATGGGGTGTTATCCCATGATTATCGTTGTCGCGTGAATTTAGGACGTATTCACCTAGCCCCGGGAATTAGTCTCACCTCTAAAGTGTGCGGCGCGATTAAGCCTCCGTCAAGTCTGTGTGGCATAAGCCCACCCAGGTATTTAGGGGCTAGTCATAGCCGGTTTGTGTTGGGATATAAGAAAAAAAAAATATATTAAAAGATATACTTATAAAAACAATGTAAAATAAACATGATATACGAAGAATTAAATGATAAAATTGGTCCATTAACAAGTAGAGCATTATTGACTTACAGTCCACCAAAACCAACCCTTTTTCTCGGATTTATCGAAACATAATACGATGGTCCAAAATCACCGCAGTCCATTCGATCAAAGATCAGATTTTGCACACACACTCACGCACACACGGGCGTGCCTGGCACTATGGCCTTAGTACACCCAACTCCGCCTCCTCATTTCCTCCGGCGAGCCACCACCTGCCGCGGCTTCTCAACCTCCTTTCGCCGCCGAGCATCGAACCGCCGGACAACATCCCAGTTGGCAATCCCACTGCCGACTACAGTCGACAAGTCATTGCTGAGTGTCTCGGTGCCCGACGCTCAAGACGACGCCCAATTCTGGGCCACCGCGTGTCTCCGTGTCAGAACTTTCTACGACTTCGATCCCAATATGTTCGGCCTCGAAGTGAGTTATCGACCCTTTCCTTAAAGATTGAGCTGCTTTTATCCATTGACCCACTATGCTGATCCTTGTTATTTGCCAGTATTGAGTTGTTGTTTGGTTATTCTTTGCTGGGCTTATGTTGTTTCCACGTTTGTGAATTTGTTCTTCATCCTTTGTAGGGTAGGATAGAAAGAAAGCCAAAAATCCCAACTTTTGCTTAATCTGATGTTATTTCCTAATTTCAAGTTCTGTTAGGATCATAAGAAGTACTTGGCCGAACGTGAATTCGAAGCAATCAAAGAACGCGTGTCTGGAAAATCGAAGGGCTTTCGAAAAGTTTCTTGCATCAATGCCACATTGCCCGCATCACTCATATCAAATGCCTACGAAGACTTGTCCAGTTCTTGCAAGGTTGTAATGATCTTCATTCAACAATATGTATATATATATATATATATATATATATATATATATAACTGTCAGATCGTTCCCACAGTTTTCGCATAATGGCGATGATCGAGTTGTTGTAGGGACACTTGATCTAAATCAGTGTGTCAGCCTTCCCAATGAACTAATCGGGGCAAGACCTAAGGTACTTTCTTGATCATTCATCACTACGAAGTTTATTTTCTGCCCCAAACAACTCCCCTCTTACCTTTATCAGGGAATTGGGTCTGATTTCGCAAGGGCATACATAAGCAACGTATGCGTTGCAAATGAAGTGCGTCGAAACCGTGTAGGCTACGAAATCATAGCAAAGTCGGTAGCTCGAAATCTCATCGTTAACAGTAGCTCAAGAATGGGGTAAGGAGATCAACCCAGTCTGATTATTACGTTAAACAACATTGCATCGATCGTTCTTACATCTGATTCTCAGGAATAAGTGATCTGTACGTTCATGTGGCTGTGGATAACGAACCAGCCAAGAATCTATACTTGAAGAGCGGTTTTACGCTTGAGAGCGATGAGCCCGCTTGGCAAGCTAGGTTTCTCGACCGCCCTCGAAGGCTTCTGCTGTGGATGGGTCTGCCCATCGACTACGAACTGTAGTAGTGAATTCATTATTACATTCATACATACATGTAATGTAACAACAGTACGAGGAAAATTCTGTTATGTCTGCAAATTGATGGGAAACAGACATTTTTACTTGATGAAGCAAACAGAGATCCTCAAATGTCATTACACACAACTGTTAGATTTATAACTAAATAAATGAATAAATACATACATAGCTTGTCAAAACACATACAGATAATCTCCTCTGCTGCATACATATCTTGGGCGATGAATGAATGCTAATGATGATCATTATCATTTCTACTGATTGCTGCTGATGAGACTGGCTTCAGACCGTGTTTTAGTGCAGCTTTCCACACTATATCGATTCGATCAACGTCTATCGCCCCGACTTCGTGATGGGTCCATCCCTCCAAAGAGTGAACAACGCCGCCAGCATGGCAAGCATGGACTACGCCTCTCTCCATTGTGTACTGTAGCATTTCATAACGTATTTGTTAATGTGTCGTTTTTCTCTTGATATAATCAGTAATTAATAATGGTGTTGAATGGATATCAGTTACCTCGCAAGAACCGAGCCCTTCGACATCTTCAGGCAATCTCATGGCAGCTAAATCACCGTAAGTACAGTCTCTTCTGAAGTGCAGTATTGGCGGTACTACGAACTGATGAAAATGTGCTCCTTTCGGGGCGAAGCTTTGCTCCCTCGGGGTGATCCATTTGCCTACGATCCACGTCTGTCGACAAAATACGACGTTAAATTCTTAAAAACAATCAGATCAAATAGTTTCCGTTTTCGCAGATTGTTATTCAGCTTACTTTGCAGTTCTGCGCAGCTTGGTACTTGGTCACTTGGACTAGATATTTCTGGTAATCTGCGGGCGCTTCCTTCTGAATTTTCCTGAATCTTTCCGCCGATAGAGTTAGCATCTGCATGCGCACGGTAGAGTTAGCAATGTTCTGTATGTGTTATTCGATTCTAACATTTGTAATGAGGCTCCTCTTACCAGAACTCGAACTCCTTTCCTACAGAGATAGAGAGCAATAGCCCGACCAAGCTTCGAAGTGGCACCAGTTAAAAACACCTCTGTTACATCCTTAGGAATCTCATCAAGAATCACAGCTGCCGTAAGAGTATTCCCATGCACCACACGAACGTTAAGATCGGGGAGCTTGTCTACGAACAGCTTCCCGCCTCCGTTTAGAGCTTCGTTCTGCCATTTATCGAATATGTAAGCACCTTGGCATCACTAACCATGATTGATAATTCTTTTTTTTCGAGTTCTACGAGAAAATAAACCTTATTTAAGGCAGCCAGGCTAATGACTTTAACTCCCAATCGATCAGCTCTAAGGATGGCTGATTCTATCTGCTCGTTGATTCCTTTCGCAGCAAATGGTAAGAAATACTGCAAAAAAAAAAAAAAAACCAGGTCTCGAGCTAAGCTTTGCATTCCTGGGACTAAACTAATGTCTGTTGCTTGAGATGTTCGAACCTGAAAACCGTAACGAGGGACGACCCATGTTTGGTGATGTTTGCCCCTAAGGTTGTAAGATGAGTTCAAGAAAGTTTTGGACTTGGCCCACATCAGTATCATCGCCAAGAACGAAAAGGGCAAAAATGGCAGCAAGTAGATTCTCGTTCGATAAGGCAACGATGCGATATCCCTGATTACGAAAGGAGCGTGCATGGCCGACGACATGTCGACTACGTGCGCGAGGAACACGAATTCTGGGACCTTCGATTTCTTACCAAAACTGTTCTCCTTGTGCGTTGTCCACGTTTTTGCGTTCAATGTGTTTCCCAGCGCGTCGAATAGGGGCATGAAAAGGCAGTAGTTGGAGTCCATTTCTGTGTGATGAATGCTGTGATATCTGCAAGAGAAAATAACACAATTGTCTCTATTACCATTTGTCCTATCAATGAACAAACACAGTTTGTCTGAAACTTTCTGTCAATACAAAGCTCCATAATATGATCCAAGGCGACTTACGTTGGAGTGTAGATGATGTATCTAAGAAAAGGGATCGTCTCGAATATCCAGTGAGGAACGATCTCGACGTTCGAATGTCCCAAGCATCTCATCAAATCGAACCCCAAAACATACACATAGATCAAGCTCAGAGATCCATGGCCAGTCAAGAACGAACCAATGATGGGTAAACCTATTACAACGGTCAACAGAAGGTGTTCCAAGAAAGTAGCATGCCCAGCTGTAAGAAAAGAAAAAGCAATATTTAATGAACCTCATAGTGGTAAGAGATGAAGGGTTATTGAGGGAAACTATTAAATCCGTGATAGCATATATTAAATGCTTGCCTCACCTGTATAAGCTTGCGGCACAGCTGATGAATGGTGAAGCGAATGGTAACGTGTAAAGAGAAAGTTGCCATGGAAGCATTTGTGAATGGTGTAGAAAAGTGGCTCAGAAACTGCGATGTGAAGAGCTATCGCTGATATGATCCCTTTAAGGTTCCAAAGAGGTAATGAGGAGAAAACGGGAACATGTACAGCAAGAGAGCGCCGACGAAAGCTTGAAGTATGATGAAATTATCCCTTGAAAGAAAAAAAAAAAAGGATTTTTAGACAAGAAACAGTCTTTACATACTCCAAACACGCAGAGGTTTACTAAACTACAGCGTATTAATTACCAGTGCCATTCTTTGTCGATCTGCTTAAAATCAACGCCTTTCTCAACAATCCTGAGATTCCGTGTAAAAAACAGCATGTTGCTGTAAGATGTCCATGATACGTACATGAGGAATCTCAGTACGCACAAGATGAATATGTGAAGGCTTGTGTTGTCTTTTATGAGCACTTCTTCTCGGTAGCTCGAGTGCATTGCTTTTGCCAGAAATAACCCATAAAGCATCCACTGTTTTGATAGAACAGTAACAGTCAAAATCAAGGAGAAAATATTACAATATATGCATTGCCATGTTGTCTTTGTCTTCTTCAAACATACCTTGTTACTGCCCAGAATCTCCCATGGCCAAGAATATAACGGGGCAGCCATGGAGTCTTTTTAGGGTTATTACAGCTGCAAATGCTGTCTTGAGGAAGAAAAAATGACTTTGTTTGAGCTACAGAAGAAAGTATGTTATCCTTTTCTCCAATATATAGACTGAGTGTATGTATATAATATTTCAAGAAAAGCCAACGTAGGAGCAAACTATTCAAACTGCCAACAGATTTAATGGTCAGCAATGCATTTGCTACACACAAATGGGAGCCCTTCTTTAAAAACAAAATAAACAGTAGGGCTTTAGTATTTATTATTATTTGGTAGATGAGATGATAGCCGAGAAATTAATGTACCCGAAATGTGCAATGTTAGTGAGTTGGGGTAGCAATGGGCTGGCAAGCATAGCTGTATAAAAATATTAGAAAAAAATGTCTTACTCAGAAAATACATTTTCTGCAATTATGAAAATTAAATTTTCTGGCTAATGTGTGTCATGTAGCAACTTGGAGGATGATGGTGACGGATCATAGCACAATGAAATGTATATACGTAAATTAATTTTAGTTATGTGTGTCTGAAAAGCTTCTGTTTTTCCTCACATATGCAACCTTTTTCCATATCAGAAAGAAATGCAGAACATTCGAGGTTTGGACCCCCGTAAAGGAAAATGTTAGAAAAAGGGAAAAGGCTGAGCATATATCATATGTTTTCATTCAAAAAAATGAATTCAATGCAACACAAAAGAAGTCCGATGGCGAGTGAATATGAGGTAACTATATATTACCATTACGTACTTCTTGATGCGGAGATAATAATCTCTCTCTTTCATCTCTGATGGATGTAGTAGTATATTGTCAAGGAATTGCAGTTAATGTTCTCAACCATATTATTAGACAGTATCAGAAGGATCTTAACTTTAAGCCATTTCTATCGATCAAACCCACGACATCATCTCAATAGTATCGCAAACGCAAACGCAAACACATATGCAGTAAAACTGCTCCAACAGTACTGCAAACGCAAACGCAAAATGCGTTTTTTGCGTTCTCTCTCCTGTTTTCGAACGTAAATTTGCGTCGTAAAATTGCAATAAGCTTTACTTGTATTGTTATTAAACGAACATATGATATTAGAATTTAAAATTGTATCTAGGATATAATAAATAATTATTTTAACATTGACACTTATTTTATGTATATTTTTGTATATCTTATATTTTATATATGTAAATAATTATATTGTTGACCACACTATATATTTGTATGGCATGTACCTCAATAATTTCAATATGTTGTGTATTTGATATTTTTAATAAATATTTTGTTTTATATTTTAATATGTATAAATAATGACTTCAAAATTAAAAGAATATTGTGGTTAGTTTGTAAAGTAGTAAAATATAGGGTGGTATTGAAAAATTATAAAAGTTAGTAGAAAATATCACGAATATGCGTTTGCAGTTGACTGTTAGAACAGTTACTGCAAACTATTACTGCAAAATGCGTTTGCTGCTGACTGTTGGATAGTCCGATCGATGCCACATCAGCCATATTGCGATAACTAAAGTCACCGATAATTTATGGATTTCATGCATAACTGAAAAAGCAATAACATTTTTAGGTAACGGTCAATCTCAAGCTCAACAGTGATGTGAATGTATGGACCCATATGTCCCATAGGATAATACTAACACTAACAGCACAGTAATGGCTCACATGGTGTGCTAAAAAGCCAACATGTGCCAGCCAGCCCATCAAGAAAAAAAACAATACCGGCATAATATCATAACAATGAAGTGAAAGTAAATACACAGAAAGTGTCTCAACTCCAATGTACACAAACCATATCAAAACACTAGGACAGACGATAGATATGTGATCATATGGTAAATCAATGAATGCTATAGTGCTTCAAGGATACCCTCGTTTCCAAGCATTGTCCTCTCTGTTGTTCCTAAATGCGCAGCAACCGATGGAGTAAACGATGATGAGGACGACGAGGAATACGATGTTTAGGACAGCCACTTTCTTCCAATCGCTCTTGATGTTGTCCAAAAGCCCGGCCTTGCAAGATTGGCAGCCGTAGCACAGAATGTTGGGATCGTTGTTCCATGTTTTGCAGTCTACATTTGTGGATGATGATTGCGTTGTGGTGCTTGTCCAGTTTGTCGGGCTGACGTATTGGAAGCTGCATTCGGTGGCGGCTTACAGCACCCAGACTGAGTTCAAGGAAATTTAACAATCCTCAGTTGTTAGTAGTAATTACACACATAACAACTGTACAAGGAATTATAAACATGAAAAAGGACTGAGCCTTTTATATGACAAAAAGGTGCTTTAGATGGCCTATCATGTCCGGGATAAAGTCTTTAAAGGTGCCCAACTTTTACAAACCACTTTCTTCAATTCAATCATAAGAAGTCATTTGCTTTTGCTTCAAAAAGTTTGAAATGATTAAAAACCCTTTGAAGTCAGCTTCTCAAACGTGATCCACGGAACCATTTAAAGAAATTGCCAGTGAGGTAACCATAGCAGAATTAATCAAAGAATAAAGTATATACCTGAAGAGCAGAGAGATGTTCCTGATAGAACTGATCTACGTTGGTAGACCCTTGTTCAAGAAGCTTCTTGCAGATCTTGCTATCAACCAAGCAACTCTGAATCTTGTTCCAGTTTTTGTTGACTCTCTTCTGAAGCCAATTGGAGTAGTCTCCGAGCCTGTACTCTTTATAACCTTTGCCCGAAACAGTCTCGCCGGCGCCTTTGTTCGTCACCACAAAGGCGAATATGGTGAAGCAGAATAGGAGAACGATCAATAGGAACATCACCAGCAAATACACCCATAACAGCCACGTTACCCTGCAGAGACGCGATGAAACGACATGAAATTAGGTCTAGCTGGATATTAATTGGAAAATTCACGCCTTTGCTTCGATTATAATGAATTTGTTCCGTCAATTCAGTCAATTTGACGGAAAACTTCAACACCTAACGAAATCTGAGCATCATCAGCAGGTAAAACAAAAATTCACTCATTCACATACGCAAGAAAAAAAAAAAAGGAAACAAAATTCGCTTACCTGCAGCACGAACCGATGATTCCAGCTACGGACACCAAGAGGACGAAAACGCCAAGAGCGATGACAGGTTTGTCGAGAAACCTCTCGCACTCGGTGTTAGATTGGCGCGAGAGCCAAACTCCGCCGGCGATTATAGGTATGGATATAAGCAAGGTGATGACATTGAGTATACCAATCAGATTATTGCTGCAACGAACCATTTCTTCCCTTCTCCTTCACTCTTCTTGAGATTTCAAAGCGAAGTTGTTGAAATCGAAAATAACTCTCAGATCAAACGTAGCGAAGCAGATTAGGGTATGTGCTATGAATATCAGCAGCTATTCGTTTCCCACTATATAAAATAAAGTAAAAGACGGAGAGGCGCGTGGGAGAAGATGAGCGTAAAAAACTTAAACGTGTGGGGAAATTATATTGAAAAGTCTCATAGCTTTTTAAAAAGACTTTAAAAGGAAGATATCTATTTAGAAAAAGAAATCTTCTCGTATTAGGTTTATGATTTGTTGAAACAGTCAACTCCTAACGCTAACCTTATAGTTAGCCATGGACTCGTTACGCTATCCTCTATTAATTTAAAATAAAATATATATTACGTCAAATCTTTCTGATTTAAACCTGCAATTATGTTTTATGCTAGAAAATCGCAAGTCAGTCAACTGCTTGAGCTCTTCTAAACTAATAAACTTTCTTATATTATTTTCTGGCCGATCCACTTTGTTCTTATCCGTTTCTTTTTTTTTTTTTATGTATATTTAAAATTTCCATGTGCATATTCCATATTAAAAATTATTTGGGTTTCGTAGTAGTTCGTTTTAAGGAGGAAGTTCAAGGAAATTTCCAAAAGTAAACGGCTCTTGACATTAAATGGAATAATGCAAGTTGTCCATGTGGCCAAGAATTATTAATCAGAAGTCGAATTCTATGTTCATTTCTTCTAGGGCAAGAGTTATTTTCTTGATAATATGTAAAATATATTTTTGTCCGCCTTACGCGTCTTTTGTGTCTTGTTTCAAGTTTTTCACACGTTAAATTGACAGAATTTCTAGGAAGGTGACAACACGTGAATTTTTCTGTTTATATTATTTCATTGCACCACCTATACAAAAAAATATACATATAAATAATATATTTATGTGCATTTCGCAACGTAGACATGAATCAAAACTGTTTCTCATCCACACTAATTACACGCAATCGTGATTTTGTAATCATAATGCATAAACCTTTAATATTAGTACGGCATACAACACTCATTGCAAAGAACAATCACTCGACTGTAGTTTAACCACCGAGGAACACCACAAGCAACTTTCCGGAATCTTCCCTTATAATTACAAAAAACTCCCCTAACAAAAGATATTAACCATAAAAGACATAATTAATCTCTTCACTTTGAAGCAAGTACACAAAAAGCTTGTCGCACCTTTCATCCCTTGTATGATAAGATTCCTATCGTGAACACTCATAATATTCACCAAAGGTGTGCTTCATGTTAGCTTAGCTTCATTAAAGAACCGCAAAAGTAAGAGAGAAAGGAGAAAAACCAGTCGAAGTACCTCGACTTATTAATTTAAATGTGCCATGTGTGTGTATAATATTAATGTACTTAATGTACTATGAAATACAAAAAATACAATGATACATGTACCTAGTATAATAATGCGGCCATTCGTACCGGTTTAAATGGCATTCACACCATCGCGGCATAAATTTAACTTAAGAAAAAAATATATATGAATGCAGGTATCGAATTAAATGGATTCATAGAATAGCGATGAGCAGTAAATATGACTTCTTATCCAAAAAATCCAAAATAGGACCCAATGATTAATTAATGCGAGTCAATGAATACTATATATTATGTAGAAAATTCGATCATCTCATGACTAGGCCTTAAAATCATTACCTTCCGCCAATTGTTTCGACGAGGTTTATGAATTCTACGATATTTGTAATGTCATTAAGAAGACTTAATACACGGTTGAAAATTACACCTTATGCGAATATTCTATATGAATTACGAAATCATCCATTAGTTGGATATTGAAAAAGAAAATAATTTTTCCATCTAAGTTTAAAATTTTTAGAAATTCATAGTTATTGCCCCCATTCTTCTCATTTAAATATTTAAAATACAAGATGCGAATCCATAATGTTAAGATTTCAATCCCAAAAACAATTAGCACAATACGCGACGTATCTTCGGCATAAACCGCGTAGAAACGATCGAACAAATACAGAAACCTTAAAAAAATATTTTATATTTACTATATTTCCTAATAATTAAAATTTGATTTACAATCTAGTCCTTGTACGCGTTTCATCTCCCAAAGTGGCCTCCCACTATATCCATTACATTATTCCACTCAGCTTTCTTCTTCCCCTCAGAGAGGAGAGGTGCCTTGTTTTCATCATCCGTTCTTTCCTTATCCTTTCACTTTCAGTACAAAATTACATCACAGCCGCCGAGAAAAGGTAGCACAAATCAACGTCCACTCTTGATTATCACAGCAACATCGAAAAATCCCAGAAAAGAATGCCTAAGGACGAAGAAGAAGCATTTCTGCCGTCGACGCCGGGAAAATTCAAAGACAGGCCGTCTCATTCGTCGATTCACCGCCAATTCCAACGATTCTTCGCCTCCACGAGCACGATGTTCTTATGGGCCCTCTTCTTACTCGCCGTGACCGCCGCCTACCTGAGTTTCCAGTCCTTCTTCGATTCCGGCCACCGCTGTTTCTCCGGCGTACACTGGGAGAAGCAGGTGAAAAACTCGGCCAAAATACGCCGGAACAACGGGATGACCGTGCTGGTGACCGGCGCCGGCGGTTTCGTCGGAACCCACGTGTCCCTCGCCCTGAAGAAGCGCGGAGACGGAGTCGTCGGCCTAGACAACTTCAACGATTACTACGACCCTTCCCTGAAGAAAGCGCGGCGGTCGATGTTAAGCAAGCACGGCGTCTACGTCGTCGAAGGCGACATCAACGACGCTCGCCTGCTGGCCAAGCTCTTCGCCGCCGTACGTTTCACCCACGTGATGCACCTGGCGGCGCAGGCCGGCGTTCGTTACGCCATGAAGAATCCTCAGTCGTACGTTAACAGCAACATCGCCGGCTTGGTCACCCTCTTGGAAGCTTGCAAGAATCAGAATCCACAGCCGGCGATTGTGTGGGCCAGCTCAAGCTCCGTTTACGGGCTAAACGAAAAGTCGCCGTTCTCCGAATCGGATCGAACCGACCGACCCGCTTCTCTGTACGCGGCGACGAAGAAGGCCGGCGAGGAAATTACGCACACCTACAATCACATCTACGGATTATCCATAACTGGGCTGAGATTCTTCACAGTGTACGGCCCTTGGGGCAGGCCAGACATGGCTTATTTCTCCTTCACTAAGAACATCCTCGAAGGGAAGCCAATCACAATCTACAGAGGGAAGAACAAGGTCGATCTGGCTAGGGATTTCACCTACATCGACGACGTCGTAAAGGGATGCGTTGCATCGCTGGACACGGCGGAGAAGAGCACCGGCTCCGGCGGGAAGAAGCTTGGGCCGGCGCAGTATCGGATTTACAACCTGGGTAATACTTCGCCGCTGACCGTTCCGATGATGGTTGGGTTTTTGGAGAAGAATCTGAAGACGAAAGCGAAGAAGAAGATGGTCGATATGCCTGGGAACGGCGACGTGCCTTTCACACACGCGAATATTAGCCTGGCGATGAGGGAATTAGGTTATAGGCCTAGTACGGATTTGCAGACTGGGCTGAAGAGGTTTGTTAAGTGGTACTTGTCCTTTTACGGCTACGACCATGGCCGACGATCTGTGTTTTAATTTTTCTTTTTCTTTTTCTTTCCTTTTTTTTTTTAATCTGAAGTGAAATTCTTTTTTACATAATTTAATTCCGGTGTTAGATTTCCTTTTTTTTTTTACGTAAGGTATGGATGGACTAGGGGACAATACTCGGGGATTAAAAGGGAATTACAGTACGTCTTTTTTTACTTTTACTTTTTTCTTTGTAAGGGAATAACAAAAGAGGCTTTTGATCATTGTTCTCTTCGTCACTTGCTTAGCGAGGTTAAACGTTAAACGTTCGTTCGTCACTTTCACAAGTAACGGAGCAAATAACGTACCCAGATCATAAATCATACTTGGTGCAGTAATAGATGTAATCTTACTATTTTATTATGGCTAAGATAATTACCATTGTAACCTTTTTATTACTTAGTTCAGTTAAATTAAGATTCTTTCCTCTCCACTATCCTAATTAGATTAATACACTACAAATTTTTTCCTTCACAATGGATGTTCAAAAGTTACCATGTTTAATACTCCCTCTATCCCATTTCTTTTTACAATTGAGGTATGACACGGTTTTAAGAAACTTAATATTTTAATAATATGTACAATTAAAAGGTAAAAAGTGTATATATGTCTTAAGTGTACATTTGAGGAAACTTTGTTTGTTTTTTGCTAAAATAGAAAATGTACAAAAGATAATTGGACATCGATATAGTAAAATGTACAAAAAGTATTGGGACGGAAGGAGTATTAAACACCATGACAATTATTTCAAGTTGAATGAATTCTCATTAATCTACGGAAAGACTAGTGTATACTCACACTTCAGTGGGACCCGCCTACTACTACACAGCGTTCGCATTGGGCCAAATCACATTGCTTTAACTATGGGCGTGTTTGGTATGCAGAAACCGTTGTGTACGAAATGCGTATTGAACGAACCGAAAACCTTTTGCGGAACGACCATGGGCAGGCGAAAATGAAATGATACATCGATGTTATCATTACGCATCACATGTTCCTATTCTTTCTTTTCCTTTCCGCACGAATCCGCATACCAAACGGACCCTTAGTCCTTGTCCACGAAACTTACACGCGGGCTTCAATGTGTTTTCCTTTTCGTGCGTAATAATCTCTCTTCTTTATTTATTTATTATTATTATTTTATCATTTAGAGGCCTAATATCATAGTTTGGGCTCTTTATGAACTGGATAACGATAGGCCAATGGGCTTCTAATGGAATATGGGCTCAGTTCAGATAATCTAAAAAAAAAATCAGATTTTCACATGAATTGGAAATACAAAAGGAGAATATGCTAAATTAACGAGACAGAGAGAAGAAAGATGAGAGTCATCATATTGTGCAAGCTCACATTATCGCCATCGCTTGCGTACTACAAGCCACTGCGAACGACGCCGTTTCGCGTCATTTCTTCATCGAAAATGTCAACTGAAGATTCTGCCATTTCATCATCTTCTTCCTCAGCGCCGCCCTCACCTTCCTCGGCCATTGATTTTCTGACGCTTTGTCACCGTCTCAAGGTTCATTAGCTGTTCGATTTATTTTTTGTCCTTGATCGCCGAACTCCGTCGAGCTTGTGTGTGTTGGGATTAACCGTGTAAATCAAAATTTCAATCTCGTCAGACAACAAAGCGAGCTGGATGGGTTAGGAGGGGTGTTAAGGAACCAGAATCTATTGCTGATCACATGTATCGGATGGGATTAATGGCGCTTGTCGCCCCGGATTTTCCCGGCGTTGACCGTGAAAAGTAAGCTTTTTCACTCCGTTGATGAACTCTGCTGAGTTTAGTTACTTTCGTCTGATATGAAATTGGTGACAACTCTTCGATTTTGCCGCTTCAGGTGTGTGAAAATGGCGATTGTGCACGATATTGCTGAAGGTAGTGCAAATCTTGCTTCTTGTCTTTATTTTATGAACTGATACCGATGCAAGATTAGCAAGGTGTCATCAGCAATGGCTAACTTTCCGATCGCCTTTGGCTCATATGAATAGCTATTGTCGGCGACATCACTCCTTCAGATGGAGTCCCCAAGGAAGAAAAGAGTCGACTTGAGCAAGAAGCCTTGAAGAAAATGTGTGAGCTATTAGGAGGAGGCCCACGAGGTATTGTGTGCCTTTAAATGGGGTTATTGCCACTAGGTTTCTGCGAAAATGTATGATCTAATTCCAATGCAGCTAAGGAGATCAGAGATCTGTGGATGGAGTACGAAGAGAATTCTTCTATGGAAGCTAAGTTTGTCAAGGACTTCGACAAGGTAATAGGTGTGCAGTAATTGTTTACTCAGATTGCTTCTGCTGATTCCACTAGTCTAAATTCTAAAGTTATTCTCAGGTGGAGATGATACTTCAAGCTTTAGAATATGAAGAAGGTACCCGAATTGCTCAATTTCATTTGAGTTCAATAGTATTATTCTGCTGCGTCAAACGATCAGTTGGACCAGCAGTTTATCTTCAAAGCTTATCAAGATTCATATTTTTGTTCTACGTATGCAGAACAAGGAAAGGACCTTGAGGAATTTTTCCAGTCAACAGCTGGTAAATTTCAGACAGATCTGGGTAAAGCTTGGGCTTTAGAAGTAGCATCAAGAAGAAAACAAAGCAGTTAACCGATAACTCCAAGATAGTTGGAAGGGGTATTTTTTTCTCGTTTTCTAACCCAGTAGTTGATTTCTCATCTAGTGTAATGAACAATAGTACTTTTGTTGATTGATGTATGAATGCTCAGAAGTCAGAACCTGATCTCATCCGTTCAATGGACAAGCAGATAAACTGTATTTTAGCTATCACATAGCTCATGAAGTCACTAACATAAGAATCAAAATTTTGGGTTGATTCCCCATGAGTGAGGCGGTGACATTATTTGCAGATACATTGCCAATAAATAAAGTCTTGAACTATCAAAAACAAAACAAACCTCCAAAGCGAGCAATGAGGAAGATTCCACAGTTGTTCGCATCAAAGCGATTCGATATTTCTTTCAGAAGTGGTGCTAACCTTTTCTCCTTCTCCAACTTCGACCCTGAGGAAGTTTCCGACGGTCACCTTGGAACCAACTTCCTTCGATAGGTTATCCAACAGCGTCTACGAGCAAGAGCAGATACATGAGCATTCTTGAATCCTTTTGCATTAAGCGTTAGACTGAACTGTTATGATATATACATGTACCTTTATGTTCAAGGCATCGTTGACGACAAACTTCTGCTCCAAAAGCACTACTTCCTCATAATACTTTCTCAAGCGTCCGTCGACCATCTTATCTATGGCCATCTGAGACTTTCCCGTGCCTTCTGCCTATGGTAGAAAGTAAGAAAGAATGTGATTCAAACGCTGGATTTGAAGAGCTTGTGATGCCATATATATGCACGTAATGAGATCGAGGTTCATACCTGAGATCGAAGAATTTCACGCTCCTTTCCTAATGCATCGGAGGTCACATGCTCCTTCGCCAGGTATATTGGCTTAGCAGCGACGACGTGCATAGCCAACTCTGACCCAACTCGATGGACAGCATCCAATGGAGCATTCTTATCCTGTACTTCGAGGCATACGATTCCAGCAATGCGCCCAACGCCTAAGCTCATTATGACAACATAGTATGCCTTGTAATATCAGCTCGTGCGTGGGGACAAGAATGTCCAAACTTGACAGTGATCAAGGAAATTTCTGATCACCTGGTTGGGGACTCGAGTGGAGATACGTGGAGAGGACGCCATAGGAAGGAGCGGCCATGGAGAAACCCCATCCGAGCTTGACGTTCTCTCCCATCATGGCAGCAACATCTGTGATTGCATTTTCAACTGTTTTCTGTCCACTTAACTTGGGATGGTCAAGTAACATTTTCAAATCCTACGGAAGGCACAGAATACAATGACGCAAACAGTGAGGATGATTATAAGA
This sequence comes from Craterostigma plantagineum, assembly GCA_027422505.1. Lineage (NCBI taxonomy): Eukaryota > Viridiplantae > Streptophyta > Magnoliopsida > Lamiales > Linderniaceae > Craterostigma > Craterostigma plantagineum. The sequence continues at coordinate 33,352 of JAPQWV010003356.1, forward strand.
GGCAAAGAAACATATTTTAGCCCAAGCATTGGAGATCGACTACTACAGTATTTCACGATAAAGACTACTAACCCCTATAGAATCTGGTCCGATAGGGGTAGCTTCCGAGGGGACTGTTCGATGTCGAATCGTTAAAGCGGACTTCGCCAAAGATGAGGCCTGGATCAATCACGATGAAGAAGTTAGCTAATCAAAATTTATCAATTTGACTAAATGAGTAAGATCAAGAATGCTGAACAGACAATCTAAGAATCAACCTATTTAGATTCGCATAATCCAGGCAACCGAAGAAGAGAAAATTGCGACAGGCTCAGAAGTAATCTTAAACGCCGTACTTACCAAGTACTGGAAAATCTCATTCCTGGCAACAAAGTCAGTCTCACAGTTCAGCTGGACAAGTATGGCTTGCTTGTCATCCTGCGCCAATGCAAGCAAACCCTCAGCAGCAGTTCTCGAAGATTTCTTCGAAGCAAGTGCAACCCCCCTTTTCCTCAGATCCGTTTGTGCAGCCTCTTCATTATCCATGATCGTGAAAAGTAAGCTCCATCACATAAGCCTCGACATACAATTTATGAAAGAAACGTTTAAAATATAACAAAATTAACATGTGGACTCACCAATATCCCAGTTACAGGCGACAAGAGCTGACTTGACATCCTTTATCGGCGCACTTGTTCTCTCACGTAGCTGTTTGATGAGATTCGTTTGAGCTGATGCAGATATTTCAGACGAGTAATGTCTAGTAAAATAGATCTGTAAGCTGTTGAATGGCTTCGGACAACAGGGACAAGTCGAAACATTATGTGAAGAAAACAAGTTTCCTCTGCGTGCCATAGAAGTAGAATAAGCACGCCCAGAGCTCGCCGAACAAGTCTTCTTAAACAGAATCTCCATTGGACGCTTCAGACATTGTGTAAAACCCATTTCTTTATCAGTTCGATCAGCAATTAACCTGCAAAAGTAAGTGAATCGCCGAAAGCTGAATCAACTATAATCCTAAAGCATTGAATTGATCGAGAAAACGTACGCCTAAACTGGAATTGAGGGGAACGCAACGAAAGCTTACAGCTTTGAGAGATGAGATTGATGAATTGAGCTGAGATGAGATTGATGAACAAGAGAAAGAAAGGGTTTTTGCAGTTAAGGGTTTAAAATGTTCATCGGTTAATTTGGCATAATTTTAATTAATAAAAATATAACAGAAAAGTAATTCTAATAGCAAAAACAATTAAGAAACAGATCAAATAGCCCTCAATTGCTCACTCATCAGCTCATAGCCGAACTCCGACGAACTGAAGCTCACCTACGAAATCGCCGTCGACGCCTTCTCCGACGCCACAACCCCAGAACGTCGTTGCCTTCGAAGCGAAAGTCTGATGAGTACAGTGCACTTTCACTTACCCTTCGGATTTCATCGCCACCAATTGCATGCAGATACACAGGCCAAAGTCATAAATCCGCGGACAAAAACAAGACGAAGAGTATGAAAAATGGAACTTTTGCATATCACGGCGTGCGTGAGTGATGATGCTTCTCTTTGTTTTGGATTTTCTTGTTCATCCTAAGATCTGATTAGTTGGTTTATGGTGAACTGGCGGCAGCTGCTCTTTTATTCTGCATTGTAGTTTATCGTATACATATCAACAAGACTGTAATTTTCTGTTGATTGAGTTAATTCGATCTTTGTTTTCTCTTTGGCGTTTTTTTTACTCAACACTCACTTCAGTCCATTCTATCCTTCCAATATGATCAGGCATGTTCTGTACCACTACTACTACTTTGAAAAACTGCATAGTATGTAAGCATCTTTAGATTGATTTGCCGGATTTGTGTACTTTCCCTTTGTGATGGATGCTATGAGAACATTGTTGCTGTCGAATAATATAGCGAATCTATGAAACGAAAAAGAGAGAAAACGAGATGATACGATACGGTGATTAAGTTCTCACTCATGCATTATACTCTCTTTGGAGAACATAATCTGATACCTTGAAAAATGCTAAAGAAGAATCATTTCCAGTTTTGTCTGGGAGAATATTGCAATAATTGATACCCATGCTCATGCATTTCGCCTAAATTCTTGCTTTGAATTATGACTCTTGTTTTCATTCTCGTGCCAGTTTTACGAATCATTGATGATAAGCACTGCAGACGAACACCGCACTAATGGTACTTGAATCTTTGCCGGCAAGCGACAAACAGCCATTATCGAGAGGTTTCTTCTTGACTCTATTATTCTTACCCGAGCTCGGATCTTAATCTCTTTTATATTCCATGCAGAGAGCTTTTGGAGGAAGTTATTCTTGTAGACGTATTATATTCGCAGAATGGGAATTTATAGTTGTGGGAAGTAGCAGATTAGTTAGATGTACAAATCCTCGGAATATTGCAAGTACACAGCACAAGATGTGTATATCTAATATCTCTGTATTTTTTTTAGTATGTATTTTGAAGTTGAGTTGGTTTTGGAAGCTTTGACATGCTAAGTCAATTCTTTTCTGATGGGCAGTTTCAATTTCTGAAAGTAGTCAAAACTAAAACCCATTGTATTTTTTTAAAGACTTATATCTTATTAGACGACGGCCGTCTCCCCTTGTGTTGTCTTTATTCATAAAAATTCTCACAAAGTAATCCAAGATAACAGTTGCAATTGTCTTTTTCTTGTATGATATTTTATATACACATATACCAAAAGCCGCGTGACTATTGTTTGCATTCATCACTTTCCTGGCAGAACGAATATATGCCAATTAAATACTTAATTATACGTATTCAAAACGTGAATAGGGAGCGGCTTTATTCAATGCTCCTCTCATCTATAAAAAGGGGCTCGAGAAAGAACGAACAAACATCAATTACATACTCAACACAAAAACATACTTACCAACTTCAAGAAAAGAAAAAATAACATCAGAAGCTCTCAAACAACAACAATGAAGCTCCAAGGAGATAATGAGAAAAGATACGCCCTTTTACTCGCAGCAAAGGACTCTGACTACGTCGAAAAAGCCTACGGTGGGTACTTCAATGTCTTCGTCGAGGCATTAGGCGAAGAAGGCGAGAAATGGGATTTATTCAGAGTAGTCGAAGGCGAGTTCCCCGCAGTAAGCGAGCTACAAAACTACGAGGGTTTCGTAGTTAGTGGAAGTCCCCACGATGCTTATGGGAATGAGTATTGGATTCTTGAACTCTGTTTTCTGCTTCAGACTTTGTTCTCAACGCAGAAGAAAGTCCTTGGCATATGCTTCGGACATCAGGTAATATGTACAATCAACATGCATAACAAAAGCAAGTTCCAAATTCCAATGATGATCGTATAATATATGATGTGTGACGACAATTTTGCAGATATTGAGCAGAGTTTTGGGAGGGAAAGTTGCAAAATCTTACAGTGGGTGGGACATTGGTGTAAGGAAAGTGAGCTTCACAGAGAGTTTCTACTCGCATGGCTTTGATGAAATCCCATCAGCACTGTCAATCATAAAGTGCCACCAAGATGAGGTATACATATATATACACATATAACCATTCAAGATTAGACATTATTAAACAGCCCTTAATTAATAATCTTCATTAATCAGGTCTGGGAAGTGCCTGAGGGAGCAAAAGTACTTGCATTTTCTGACAAAACAGGGGTTGAAATGTTCAAGTTTGGTAATAACATACTGGGAATTCAAGGACACCCCGAGTACAACAAAGACATCCTTCATAACTTAATTGACCGACTTTTACTGAATAAATCCATTGAAATGGATTTTGCTGAGAAGGCAAAGGTTAAGTTAGTGCAGGAAGAACCAGACAGGAAATACTGGGAAATGATATGCAAAGGTTTCCTCAAAGGGACAGCTTGGAACCAATTGCCATCTAATTGCTTCTCATGACGATATTATATGTTAGTATTAATTAAGTGATGCAAGTGTATAATGTATGCTGACAAACAATGGTATCAGACTCCATTGGAGAAAATGTAACTTTAAAATATTATATTAAAGAGTTTATGTTGGTGGTCGACTCGACAGCATGCGTTCCACTAATGCAATAACAACTAACATTTTTGGACGAATAATCCATCATGAAAAGCAATACCAGTTCATTAATTCAAGTACAATACATTATTGCAACTTCGTACAATAATAAAGGAAAATTAGGTCGAGATTAACCAATAAAAGCAAAAAAGCAAACAATGAATCTATAATAAGAAATAACCAACGTTAGCTCCTCCAAGTTCAAATATACCTCTCTCTGCATGCATGAGGCACCACTGAAGGCAAGATTGCTAATGAAATAAAGAGAAGAAAAGTTGTTGGGAAATTACTCAAACCATATAAGCACTGTCATAGTTTCTCTGCCTTAGAGATTTCAACTTCTGTTGTTGAAGCTTACTCAATATATAACATATATACTTGTGCATGTATCCTATTTTGGGTGGTATTCGATAGATGTTAGATCGCGAAGATAACAACAATCGCTGTCGCCTAATTCAATTTTTACCTCGATAAACTCAGATTCAACGTCGTTCTGATCTCCCCATCATTTGGTTGTCTTTTCTTCAGCACTTTTCTCGTCGGCCTCATATTTGCAGACACAGTATGGTGTTCTTTCTCATTGTCTTCTAACTTACAAGAACAGGATTTTTTACCAACTTCATTGTCAGAAGCTTCCGATGTTGACTCATTACATAACTTCTCTGATATCTCTCCCTGTTTGCCTTCTGCCGTCTCATCACTTGCAATTTCAGAATTTTCAGCTGTGGTAGACTCCATTATAACCCCCGAATATCCAATAAATCCAATCTGTCCCCCATTTAACTGCATTGGAAAACCGTTCAGTCCTATCATATACCCATTTGCAGCTATATAACCATTTGGATCAATTGAATACCCACTTGGAACCCACTGTTGACATGGTAAGAAATCAGCTGCGTGTGGGTTCATTATCATTGGCGGGCTCAATTGACTCTGTTCTCCATCACTCTCGACATTGTGCTCGAAAGATGACTTGTTTCGTGGACTGCGATGGTGTCCTGATCTATTGTACCCGCCAGCTAGGCGTGGACCATATGGGACTCTAGCAGTGGCTGAGTGATGAGGCGATCGACTTCTAACATGATTTATGGGAACCATAGGAGGTGGTAGGATTCCTCCACTCTCAGTATAAACAGGGATTGGTATGGTGCTGTAAACAGGTATCATCGAAGGGTTAAATGGTGGAGCTGAAGCAGATAGTTTTTTACTAGGTTCCTTCACACCATCAGATTCATCTTTCTTTTCGGCGTCATCTAGCAACCGAGTCCCATTTCCATTGACTTCATTCCTGACTCCCTTGGCAGGGAAACGACGTTTTCTGAGTCATTTCCTGGAAAAAGGTAATATTTTCTGCAGAATCATCTGCAGATGCAAGCTCAGTAGACGCATTCACACACTGCATTTGAGATGTTTCGTTTCCGTAAACAGATGATTTTGGTACATCTGGGCAGGAGTTACCTTCTCTGTCGCCCATAGTGCTTTCTTGAGAAGTTTCCATTTCAGCATCACCAACTACAACAAGGGCCTTTGAGGATATTTCAGAAGTCCCACTACTAACTCCTTGACTTTCCTCATTATTAGACTTATCAGCACAGTCCGCAGAGTTCTTTTGTTCCACATGTTTCTTATGGGTCTGACCTTCCTCGGCATTTTCTCCATGCGTATCATCAGTAGGAATCTGTTCCACTACGGTCTTCGCGACTGAGCCTGGCTTAGACAGAGCAACCTCTTTGTAAGAGAAAAGCTTGCTCGCTGCTTTACCGCTCAACCCACCAATTACGTCATCTTTTGGGATTTCCTGTGAAGCTGGGCTAGCCGGTGCTGACTTGGAATGATTAGATCTGCTTTTAGTGTTAGGTGGCTCAGTAGAGGAAGTTGGATTGTGCCTATAACTAGGACTCTTGACAAATATTTTTGGACCCTTTGCGGTTGCAACAGATGCAGCGGGATTTTCACTAATAACCGATTTGGGAGAGGTAAAATTACCAGATTTCCGCGGCATCTAGACGAAGAATGAGCTGAGGCATTCAGAGAGTTGGTGTTCAGTTTAGCAAGACTAGGTCTCCTAGAGGCCAAGGTCTTGCGGCCCATTGAAGAACGTCCCTTAGATGTAGCTTCTTGCCATCCTTCATCAGAAAACTCCTCATCCTGTGCTAGGTCGCTGTTTAGATCCATCATAGTGTGTGATAGAAAGGCATCGATACCCTCCGTTGAGTCCACAGGCTTAGACTCGGTTTCTTATCTAATTCGGATATGTTGTCCTTATCTTTTGGGTTCTTGGCCACAAGGTCACTTGGTAAAACTGCATCCCTTTGAATCTCATCAGAAACCGTCTCTGTTGTTAGACCTGCTTTCCCTCTAAACTGCTGCAACGCAAAGATGGTGTTTTCTCCATCAGAAATATTAATCATCTGATAAATTAGTTCGGTAGAAAAAATAAACGAACCCTTCAACCTTAGCACGAGCTTGCTTCCTCTGGGTTTCTCTGGCTTTCATCTCTGCATCAGGGGCTATGTAGTCCAAAAGGTCCGACACACTAATTTAGGAAAAGCATTGTCACGCTTTCTGGCAAAGTCGAATAAGGGCAACAAACACTGTACTGGGACCCACGAATGTTTTTTAATACTGTTTTTACGCAAAACTGTACCTCAAGTGGCCTTTGCTGGAGATGGATGCATCTGGTTTTGGTGTGCCGTTTCGGGCAGCTTCTTGCTGCTCCAGGGCCTTTGGACTCGAAATACTCGAGCCACGCAGCTGCGTCCTAAAGAAAAATTCAAAATCAGACAACAAAAGTGGTTCATTGCAAAATCTAGGAATGTATTACTACTACCTGTGTACGAAGATCGTCCGGTCCAAGTTTAGCCTGCAATATCTGAAGTGTGGTTTGTTCGTGCTGAACACTCAAAGAATACACCTCCATCAATGACAGAGCAATTGCAATTGCATGATAGCAAGCAGCTGTCTGGTTAACATCGGGAGAAAAAATTAAGTAAATTTCCAATCCACGAAGTTCTAATTTCTCATGAGTCATTTTTTGCAGTGCACAGATGTGAAATGTCCGCAAAGTAGAAGTAGATTCGATTTACTTGTATGTGGTCCGCTCCAAGTAGTCTTTGGTTGCACTTGAGAGCCTCGTGGAGATATCTAAGTGCAATATGGACATTTCCTAGGCCTTCTTCCATCATAGCTATGTTAATATAAGTGGCCGCGGTGTTTGGGTGAGACGGTCCACACGTAAGATGCAAGAGATACAACGCCCGGTTGACATACCTACGCATACATAAAATACAGGTGTGATTTATCAAGGCAGATAAAGATGGCAAAGTCAGTACAGTATACAAGTGCTTCAAAGGAGCAGCTTCGTATGTATCATATTTTAGGCAATGATCCCTCCAAAAGGATTCACGAAAATTATACTCGTTGTGCTATTAAGGACCATGCTTAAGCTACTCTGTTAGATAAAATTAAAATGAAATTTGTTATGTGAGTGAAAAAGTATATGCTGTTCGTTCTAATCATGGGAAAGGACATTATAAAAAGCTGTACTTCAGAGCAAGCTCTGTATGTTGGAGCCTGTAATAAAAGACAGCTAAATCCCCATAGCTTTTCATTGTGTCCGGGTGATCAAGTCCCAGTTCTCGTTCATTGATATCTAAAGCTTTTTGCTGATAGATGGTGGCCTGAAACAATTAAACAAATAAAGCAATGATTATCAGACCAGAGGATGGAGAAGAAAACCCTTTTATGCCAGTAAGCAAAGTGAGAGTATCATTTATGTAATTAAAAGATATAAAGTGCGACTATTTCTACATAAGGTGTTACCTCTCTTTTCACACATCTTAACATTGACATTTAAGCACTACAGAATATACAAAACTCATACCTGGTTAAAATCCCCAGTGTGATATAGCACTACAGCCAACAAACTATACGCTCCAGCAGTCATTCGATGATACGGACCACATACAAAGATTAATTTGGAGAGTGCCTGAAAGGAAAATCAAATTAAAATTAACATACTCCCGAGCAAACATTTCTCGAAATAGAACGGCTGTCATTGTCACAGGACTTCATTACCTTGGTACCATAATTTACAGCATCTTCCAATTTGCCTTTATCCAAGGAAGTTTTAGATGATTCTAAAAGTGTACGTCCATCAGCAGATGAACAAGTAACATGCTGGGTGAGTTGAAAAAACCATTTCGTGACTACCGAATATCCTTCAAACCGGACTGTTGAGAATATCTACCGAACACATACCTTATAAACAGGTACCATGCTAACTATGTCAGATTTCTTAAAGGGGAAGGGAGACTCTGTATTATAATCTCTGGGGACTAGTTCAAGTCCAACCTAAAAGACATGGAATTGATTGACCAAAATTAGCGATCTCTTAGCCACAACGCGCATAGTACTTCAATAGAGTCCGCACCTTATGACAAAGTCCACGAAGAATAGCAAACTTTCTTATCTCATGGCGTGCTTCATCTTTCCACTGCCAACCAAACCTCTTCATAAGGAAGGTCTCCACCCATTTCCATTTTAACTCATCATCATTGTGAGTGTCGGAATTATCACTTTCAGCAGCATTTGGCATCCCTAGCAACAAGTTTAAACATGAAGAAACTGATGAGGCCATAGCAGCAATATTATCGACCGCTGTGACAACAGCACGAAGAATGTGCTTGTAAGCTCGAATGACCATCTCATGGATACAGAGGGATTGAATGTGAGGGAGTTTGTCCGCAAGTTCAACCTGATGAGAACAGGGGTGGAACATAAAGAAAAAGTTAAAGTTTCTCAAGCGAATATGTTTAAAAGAAGAGAGACAAAATAAAAAGGGAAGAGAAAAAGACATCACCACACGGCCCAAGGAGCACATTTGCAAACCCCTGGTGTGCATAAAATCTGTCAGAGTTCTCCCATCAACTGGTGAAAGTTCAAGCGACCCAAAATCGGCAACCTAGAAAATTATCAAAGTGAAAAGAACAGTCAATTAAAATGGTTCGGAAGATATAACGTTCAATTGCGGATAGGGGAAATCACCAGTTTGGGAGAGCGGTGTCATCATAGTATTTGTGGCCATTTCAATCAACTCATTAGGTGACTGCCAATACAAA